>JAECUM010000745.1:0-256003 GCA_016617855.1 Megalonaias nervosa
TTGGTTTAGTGTTTTATGGCACAACAGCATGAGTAGGCTATCTAGTGTTGAGGTGACTGGAGTCAAGTTCCTTGCCAAAGGAAGAAACATGACAATAGCCAAAGCAAGCTGATCTGGTGGTAGGATTCAAACCCACACCCTTATGTTCACAAGTCCAGCATGCTAACAGCTAAGCCACAGCATTCCAAGTGTGAAAAATATCAACCAGTCTACAAACTTGGACAAATAATAAAAAGATCATTCTTTCTGAAACAAGAAAAATTTATATTTGTGAAAATAATATAAATTCACAATAATTTAGATATTAATTAATTCTCAAGAAGAATCAGAATTTATTTCAGGTACAGTATTAATTTAATTAATACAACCTTCATCTAACAGACTATCGCTTTTATTAAACACTATATTATCAATGATTTACTGAAGTTATTCAACACCATAATATCAATGATTTACTGAAGTTATTCAACACCATAATAGCAATGTTTTATTAAAGTTATTCAACAAAATAATAGCAATGACTTCATTGAAGTTATTCAACACAATAATACCAATGATTTATTCAAGTTATTCAATGCCATAATAAGATTGATTTATTGAAGTGATTCAAAAGGATTAAATATTTTGTTCAATAACTAGGTTCATCTAATGTTGTTTAGTTTGCGAATGAAATAAACTGGCTGTGAGATCATGAAGATTTCATAATAGGATATGCTTAAGACTGACATGAAAAATCATGCTTCTGGTGTAATAAATGTTTTGCAAGAAATTATGAGTGACTTTCCTTAGTGGGTGATGATATTAGTTGTTTATAGAAATGTGAATATGGTTTATTAATTTCTTGTATTTTATTAATGAGCAAAGTTAGAATGAAGTTATTACAGATTAATCATATTCAGACAATCTGAATAATAGGTTAAAAAAAATTCTAGAATGACTTTTATTGTTTTTAATTCCATTGGTCCAACTGGCTCCTGCTAGTGTAGAATAAGACATTAATAAAACATTGCAATAGTGGTTCCAACCATTGTGCATAAATCATTACGATAATAAAGTTCAGAAATGCGATTTTTCAAAAACAATGAGATTAAATTATATCAAATAACTTTCAGTTAGATATGCAATATTGCTGTTTGTTTATTGGAGTCTATATTGTAATATTAATTAGTGGTTGCTGCATAGCTTACCTTGAAGTACTTGCAACTTTTCTGTACAAGCAGAAACAACACCACAAAGAAAAAAACTGTACAGATATTTCTTGGATCACCCAGACTCTGGACCAGGGCAATGCTGCCTGTTTGCCAGTCATAACAGAGGCAGGATGGCATCAGAAGAAGCCAGGCATTAAAACTCCATAGGTAGCTATAGGTCAGACACCTGAAGATAAAAAAGTATCAGTACAACAAGAGAATTATTGATGGTAGTTAATGCCCCTACTTGAATATGAAGGTCTCTAAGTTCAAAAGTATCAGTCAAAATGGGCTATAACTTTGCAGAGTGTATACTTGAAATAAATTTGAAGTTAGAAACTGGGTCAGATATTGTCAGAAAAAAAATCTTTTTAACAGCTTAGATCTCATATCATATCATTCAGTCACCTGGAACTTATTCTACTGAAATAAAAAATGTATTTAGTTCAAATAAAACCCTTTATTAAAATAAGGTTAAAATTTTCAAATGTTTATTGATTAAAGGTTGAAAATTGAACTAAATATAAATGCTTATTACATCATAAATCTTGCAAGACAGGTTTGGAAGTATCAAAATTTAATTTTTCTACTAATTTTATTCCCATGACTTAGAAATGAATTTAATGCTTTTTTATTTTACTAAACTGTACTTATTTCTGCTTTAATTTTACTATAATTTTAATTTTATCCTTGCTTGTTTATATAAGCACTCATGCAGTCATTTTCAAAATTCAGTTTATGGTTTGTGAAGGAGAGAAAGAATAACAGAAAAAGAGAGGGGAAATTTTCTTCTTTAAACAGAATACGGCAGAAGCATAACAATCAGAAAAAATGGATTATCTGGATTTACTACAGAACCTGTATTATATTAGCTACAGCTCAGGCTGATAACTGGTTGCATGGATGATGATATATAAAAAAGGTTTGCAAAATATTGTCATTCACTGGGCCATAACTACTAAATTTAATGTCAAAAGAGATAAGAATCATATTTCACTAGTTGGAAACATTGTATACAGAAATAATATTAGCCCCTAAAATCTAAATTAATGGCTTGTCACATCGTTATTCCCATATCCTAAGACAGGGTCTAAATTCACTGTTGTAAATTATATAGATTTCAGTCAAATACACTAGAACATTAAAACAATAAACTTTACAAAATGGTATAAATATATATGTATTAAAATTTAATGGCACCTCAGCAGAATAATGGCTACATATATGGTGCCAATTAAAAGTAAAGTTCTAAAACTGCAGAAATGAAAAACTGCAAAGAAAAGTCAGAAATAAATCCTTCCTAATAAATATAAGCATGAAGTACAGCAAGATAATAAAATGTCATAAGACGTATAAAAATTAAAATATAAAGGGGGGTGTGTGTGTGTGTGTGTGTGTGTGTGTAATTTGGATTTTTAATGTAGCTTTAAAAAGTTTTCAGTCATACGATGCCTGCAGTGTGACAGTTTATAGTGATGTCTAGCACTGGGGCATCATGCTGCAGACATGTAGCATCAGGTCCTACCCAGTCGCATTATCCTGACACCAAGCCAGTCAGTCTTAACATTAACTACTTAATGCTGAGTTCCAAGCAAGGCAGCTGCTAGTACCATTTTTTGAAGTCTTTGGTATGACTTGTCTGGGGATTGAACCTGCAACCTCCTGCATCCAGGGCAGTTGCTCTAACCACTTAGGTCACTGGAACAGTGAAAGCCATAAGATACATATAAAATAAATTATAAAGGTAAAAAATATAAAATCCTTAAAATATATGGTCAGTTTGTTTTATATGAATTGTGTTCCCTTCTGTAGAAAAGTAAAATTGATTATTAAAAGAACATGGATAACAAGCTATACTTCAAATATGGTCGCTCTTTCAATCACTGAATGTTGACTATCTAATTCTATTGTACAAACAAATTTTGAAGTTTTATTCTTTATTCTGTTGTGTATATAGCATATAGACATTTTTAAAAAAAATTTACTTCCTGTTGCTTACAGCTAGAGAAAAGTGATTTGTAACTCACATTTGTACAATTAACATAAGACATAAAAACACAAAATTTATAACTGAAGCCATTTTAATGATTGGTGTGGATAAAATGGGTCAGAAATAAACAGATTGGGAGTTGTCAGCTGGAAAAGGTTTCAGTTTGACACAGGTAAATCAGGCATAAAAGTGTTGGTAAATGAAACTAATAAATTTCACCATACATTTAAACCAATCAGTCAAAATGCAGTCATTCGAAATTCCCCTTTTATGCTGATGTGATTTAAGTGCAGAACTTTTTCTGAATTTCACTCAGCTAAACCTTTAAATATCACCTGGGAAGCAAAGTGTTGGGTCATAATTTGTTTTTCATTGCTTATAACTCAAGGCATCTCATGAATAAGTTGATTCAGGATCAATAACATGTGTTGTTTATTGGATCATGTGAGAAAAACTCACAAAAAGTTTTTTTACTGGAATTCAAGAGGAGTCACCTGAAGGAAAGTGTGTCAAAAGCTATTACAATGTTTGTCCCACAATAAGCCCAAGCTTCAGGATAAGCACACCCCCACCCCAAACCCCAGGACTGGTGGAAATATTTTATTTTTGGCTTTTTGTCTGTTTAAGAAATCTTTTCCCAACATGATCAGTTCAAACCTGACTTTCCAACAAAAATCTAAAGTCTGGTCTCCTGGGTCTAACTCAATACAGTAGTACGTGCTCCTCTTGAGTGGCCCTTGATTACAGGAAAGCTTTCCTGACATTAAAATATGATAATTTTACAATTCAATTCCCTGCCATCCCATTTATATGGTCACATTTTCAGAGCAGAGTTGGTGACCTTATAAGACGGGGACCACTGTAGTTAAATAAATATAGTGCAATTGTGGAGATCAACTTAAATCAGTCATGCATAAGCAAAATCACTCAACTGATAAGTACTAAAAGTGTATGCATTTGACAGATTAATTACCACTGTAAGGGTCTACCACACAGGCAAGATTTATTTAATGAATTTTCTGAATGTAATTTTCTATTTATTTTTCACATGGTGTAGTTTAATGATATTTCAATCACAAGCAGACAGTTTTTGGTATTTTTTTGCATATGATAAAGTGCAGTGAAATGATGTAAATCAGAAGATGTCAGTGTCATTAGATTTTCATGAATTTATCCAACTTTGCACATATGCAACAATTTTTAAAAATTTTTCATAACCAATACATGATATTTCATTGAACTATGCTGATACTAATGCAGCATAGCTTTGTTTTGCCTGAATTTTCACTTATATCATTAAAATGCTAGAAATTTACGCTTGATCTACATCAACTTTTCACCAATAATTAGGTGATTACTATTGCAACTTAGGGATTCAGGGTACTTAGCCAATGATGCCCATAATATTCAATTTTTTCTATCAGGTTGTTTGGTTTTTAATGGCACTTTAAAACTGTATTGGCTATATCATTCCATGGAAGTGGGTATGACTTGGTGTTGACAGCAATGCAAGTAGGTTACCTACTACAAAGACAATTGGATTAAAGTACCTTGTCTTAGGGCACACCATGGCAACCAACCTGAGCTAATCCAAAGATAGAATATGAACCCAAACCCTTTTGAGTCCAGCATGTCAACCACTGAGCCACCATGGCTCCCCCCAAAAAATGGGAGCTAAGTGACTTTTCCAAAAACACACAGAGGAAACCAACCTGGGGTGGCCTAGCTGCCTATCAAACCTGCACACTGTGGATTATAAACCCAGTTTTCTACCAACTGACTGTACTGTCTGCAATTTTTGTACACATTTTATTAATTATTTCTCTGGATGTACCAATAATGATATATAAAAATTATTATTAAATTTTGCTTTCAGTTCATGTACAAAAGTTAGCAAAGTTTTAATAAGAATGAAAGTTTGTCTAAACCATAATTTGAAGTATGAAAATGATATAATCTGCATAGATTGATGTTTTATAGATAAAATAAAATGAATTAAAAATGACAGGCAATAAGGAAGGCATTCCAGTTAAGATGATCCCTTTGTATGTTGGCTTTAGCCTGATTATATAATAAACGACTTGATCAGAATGCTGTATGCACTGAAAGGATTTCAACAAGGTTGATCATTTCAAGGTCAATCAGTCAAGGTCAATAATTGAAAAATATTGCTGTGATACAGTCTAGCTGTTCTGTCTCAATCTGGCCATTAAAAAGGCCTACTGTGAAAATGTGAGGGCTTAATTATTTCATATTGTATACAAAGCTCAGGATATCATATTTCTACCACACATTCACCTCAGTTGCTTTCTCTCACTACAGGTACATGAATAATCTAGAGTACACTGAACTGACATTGTGTGTAAAGCAAAACTGAGATCTACATCTAAATACATGTGATAAACCCACCACCCCCACCCCCCAACTTTTCCTTGAAAACTATTCCAGAAGTAGTGCCAGTTTACATAAATACAATACAATTAAGCTGATATATTTCAACTTTCCTTCTGAAAAGTGGAGAACATCAACTCATTTAATATCTATTTCTTTAAAACCAGTATTTTTATTTTAAAATTTTCCAAGTGATTGAAACAACAAAAATATCCCCATCATGCTTGTATTGTGAAAGTGTCATAAAAATTGCATGAAAAATGTTGAATTTAGAGTTGAATTTTGATGTTACTGTTTCTATATTATTTTTCAAGGGATACCAATTTTCAGTAATTTATTGTGGCTCCAAAACACAAATTTAGAAAAAGCAAACAATAATGACTGACTGTAGGCACAACATGACCTCTTCTGAAATCCAGAATTTTAAGCATTTATTATTATTTTGAAGTATGAAAATTGAAAACCTTGAACATTGATGAATATCTGCAGTGTATTGTGAATTCTTTCTGTTCACCCTAAACAGAATGGCAATTTCTTGTCCTGCTGTTTAATTACATAATGATTCACACCTAGGTGACAATTCATTTGGTTATTATTAACATTGATGAATACCAATATATTTGTGAATTCTTTCTGTTCACCCCAATCAGAAGTCCAAATTCTTTTCCTGCTGTCTGACTACATAATGATTCACACCTAGGTGACAATTCAATTGGTTATTATAGTGGTCAATGGAATCTATTTTTTATTCAATACTTGATTGATTGATGAAACCTTCATCTGAAATGTCATTTCTTACATTGAAGAGTGCACAGTTAACTGGATCTATCTAAATTTTAGGACAGTCAACACACATTCAAATTTATTTAAATTTTAGGACAGTCAACTCACAGTCAAATTTATTGAAATTTTTGGATAGTCAACTCAGTCAACTTTATTTAAATTTTAGAACAGCAAAACGTATTTTTATACTCATTCAACCTTGCATTTGTTAATACATGTCTATGTAAGATTTATTCAGCATTTAAAATGTTTTTAGTACATGCAGAATTAAAGCCTGGTCTCATTTAATTAGTCAAAATTGAATACTGTATTGACATATTAATAATGCATACTAAACCACAAAGATACAGTAGCTCAGTTGGTAGAGTGTAATCCAAAGGTGTAGGTCTGATGCCTGCCCAGACCAGCCCAGGTCAGCTGTCTCAGTTTGATGCCTGCCCAGTTTAGCCCAGGTCAGCTGCCTGAGTTTGATGCCTGCCCAGACCAGCCCAGATCAGCTGCCTGAGTTTGATGCTTGCCCAGTCCAGCCCAGGTCGGCTGCCTGAGTTTGATGCTTGCCCAGTCCAGCCCAGGTTGGCTGCCTGAGTTTGATGCTAACCCAGTCCAGCCCAGGTTGGCTGCCTCAGTTTGATGCCTGCCCAGTCCAGCCCAGGTCGGCTGCCTATGAGCCACTGTATACTGAGGGGAAGGGCCACACTGATCTGTGTACAGCACTGACCAAGACCTGCTGTGACACAAGGCACTGGCAGACCAGAGTCTTTGTAGTCGCAGAGAGACCAGAGTCTTTGTTGTCACTAACAGAACAGAGTTTTTGCTGTCACTCACTGACCAAAATCTTTGCTGTTCATTCTATTCATGGTCTGAAGTAAGCAGTACAGACTCTGATCTGCTGACTCATTGTATAAAGTTAGAGCAAAGTCTATGCTTTATGCACATGGAAACCTGTCATACAGTGCCATATCTTGATAACGTTGTTCATAGCAGTCATTGTAAGTGAGGAAATCTTATGCTGTGGTATGTTGCAAAAAGGATATGTCTTTATAGTGCACAAACAAGCAAAACTTTAATATTTAATTATGTGAAATCACTTTATAATTTATTCCTTTCAGAAAACAGCTGCAATTAAGTGAAACATTTTGAATAGTAATGTTAAGGTAAAATTCAAATAAGTTGAAATGATCATGCCTGCATTAATAAAAGGGCAGTGGTATATTGACAGTCTTTATAATGAGGTATATATAACAAAAATATGGTACATCAGAAAAACCAGCTTCAGAGTGACTGCATTTCAATTTGTTCTCTCGTTTTAAAATGTCGTTCTAATATATACATAAATCAAATAGGTAGTGCTACAGATTAACAAGTCTATCAAAGTAAAATTGTAATCATCAAAAAGTTGCTCTTTAACATTTGGAATTTATTCATAATTATGTATCCAACATTAAATTAGTTGATTATCTCCATATCTACAACATGTTCTCAGCTCAATTATCCCAATTCCAAATTGTATATTTCATTTTGTAAATTTTAATAATACATAAAGTTCTTAATTAGATAAATGGTGTATCACCAGAGCAGAGATAACAACACCCACTCATTAAGATAACACAATATAAACTTTAATTGTGTGCTGAACATTTCATAGCAAATGGCTGAGAAATTTCAAAGTTATAATGATTTGAATACATATACATGACTTTATTGTATGATATATTGTGGCAGTTTACTAAGTGACAGAAATTAGACCTTAACTGCACAATACTGCACACCTTTGCAAGTGAGAGCAGTGATCAGCAGTCCTCAGCTATCAGCCTGTGTTAGGGTTTCAATGATATATAGCAGTATATTATGTTTTCATGTCATTGCTTTTGTTTAAATAAAATGGAAATGATTTATATCAAAAGAAGAGAATAGAGGATTCTGTCTGGAGAGGCCCATCTATAGCATCAATATTGTACTTTCAAATGAGGTGAATGGCAAACCAACCTATTTTCTACTCTAACAAGTTCAAACAAATATATCAAGCTAATAAATACTTCTGTCAGTAATATGATCTGATAGCTATAGCCTGAATCCAGGTGATTATTACAGGTACAAATTTGAAAACCAAAAGAACATGTTCAATCCAAAGGTAAAAGGTTGAAGGTAGAAAGTGGAAAGTAGACCTGGGATATAACAATGATATTTAACTTTTTTCAAATAAATTAATAAATTGTTTTCTCTCTGGTCAGTCTCTCAATCCTCCTATTTATTAAAATAATGAACATCACTATCACAATCACAAAACCACTAACCTCACCATTATATTGCTGTCACCACCATAACCATTAGAAAATTATTTTTATGTTTTCAGTGCATATATAGATTGGCTGTGCTAGTAAAAGTGTGACTCACAGCTTAGTCATGTTAGATACTAATAATCCACCAAATTTGTTAGTCAATGCAATCCAAAACCTTCAAATGTTGACCATAGAGCTGAATCAAATTGTGAAGAACTTCCAGGACCTTGAAATCAGCACTAATCAGTAGTTCCACAGGTAGTGACCCCTTGATAACACTGTTCATGAAAGTCACACAAGGTCTGCCATTTAAGTGAGGTTACATTATACTGAGGCAATGTAATATTCCATTAAATAGGTTGCATCATAATTCTGCATAAAATCTCACATTATTAATTAATGATTAATGAACTGAAACTACATTACTAATTAATAATTAATGAACAGAAACCATATTACAGGGTCAGTAAAACCAATCTTAAAAGACCTCTGTTCAGAGACCACCTGTTTTAAAAAATCAGTTTCTCAACTGCACAAATTTATTGACTATATACTGCTGTGACCTGTCATGAGAGACCACCTGTTTTCAAGGCCAGATTCTTAACTGCACAAATTTATCCATTATATTGTTTTGAGACTTGTCATGAGTGACTACCTGTCTTGAGAGACCATGGTTCCATGGCAGATGTGGTCTTTCAAGACAGGTTCTACTGTATAAATGTTTCTCATTAGCCAAGAAGCAAAATATGAGATAAGATAAAAAGAAAAGAATTCTTTATTTCAGACTCCTTGTTCCATATATAAATAAAATACTTATTTTATTCAAAATATTCAAGTATTAAATAAAAATATGAAGAAAACACCCAGCCTATAAAATAAAGCTAGTTTGTACATTTTTCCAAACTTTTGTAACAGCTGGGGTGAATTTGTGTATATCATTATTGCAATGAGACTAATGTATTGTTCTCACTGTGTAATATTCTTCTCTGCAGAGAAAGAACACATTTTCTATCAGTTCTTCAAAGGGGTGTGTGTGTGTGTGTGATTTGGACTTTTAATGTAGCTTTAACAATTTTTCAGTCATATTGTTATGATGTCTGCAGTGTGGCACTGCAGTGTGACAGTTTATAGTGATGTCTAGCAATGAGGCATCATGCTGCAGACATATAGCATCATGTCCCACCCAGTCGCATTATCCTGGCACCAGGCTGACCAGTCACAACACTAACCTTTTAATGCTGAGTGCCAAGTGAGGCAGCTGTTAGTACCAGTCTTTGGTATGACTTGGCTGGGTTTGAACCCACGACCTCCCACATCCAAGGCAGTTATTTTTTAATGTAATGTACTTAATAAATTTCAACTATATGGGACACAAAACATGTTACAACAAAAAGACTGAAACAGTTTAAGCAGGATGTTTAATGACAAAGTTCAAATTAATGTAGAAGCAAGTTCACTGAGTACAGAATATTTTCATTGTCTCATCACAACATCATCAACAGATAAATCTGATTTTACAACATGACCCAAACAAGTGTGGATATCAATATGGTATTGATATCAACATAGTGAAGAAGTTTACCCTAGGGAAATATGAATGAAGATACATTAATATAAAAAGTTGCAGGCTCATAGACAATATGTACATACTTTTCAGCATTGTACATGTCATTTTCAATTGCAACTTCAATATTCTTCAGGAAAAAAGACTGCAGATTTTTTTCTCATATTTGAAAGTTTGATTTTTTTAAATATAGTCTGATTGCACTTAAAAACCATAATATTGTGTAAACTGAGGTGAAAAAACATACAGATCACAAAATCTTTCAGATGAAAAATATAAGCCTTGTTCATTCAAGAAATGATATATAAATTTTACCTCCTTTGATAGCCATGATCGATACAAAACTGGTCTGTTGTTAATTGTTATATTTTTATTTTTCCAGACACACTCCTGTGAAATTTCAAGAAAGTTTCTATCATTTTCTATTGTGATATGTTCTGCCCATGCTAAAAGAACATTTGTCCAAAACAATTTTGACAATATTTTTGGATAATCTTGATATCTGTAAATCATTTAATTGAAAAAATATATAATAGGAAAAATCATATTTATCACGAAAATAGTCTATTATCTTTTGCCATTCAGAATAATTAGTCAGCAAATGCTTTACCCAAGATATTTTTAAAGATTTGATAAAAGATGCTTGATGTTTCATGCACAATCCACCTTCTTCTAGCTAATTAATAAGTGTTGTTCTACTTTTATTATCAGGATCATTATTCCACATAAATTTAAAAAACATTTTTTAGATTCTTATTAGAACACTTGCTGATGGATTTGGTAACATTAGAGTAAATTTTTCAGTTCAGATAAGGCCATTGATATTAAACAACAATTCTCCCATGCATTGTTAAATTTCTTTGATTCCATTCCCCTAACAGTTTTTGCACATCTTGAATTTTGTTTTCAAAATTCAAGTCAACAATGTCTTCTGTAGTTACAGATAACTCAACTCCTAATAGGGAGAAATTTGAAAACCAATCAAATTCTAAATTTGTACACATCTGTGTCTGTGAATTTTTGAATTCCCCTATTTTTATAGCTTGTTTTGTTGATTGATATTCACCATTAGTCTGGACATTAATTCACATGCATCTAATGTTTCTACTGAGGCATACAAAGAATTCTCTGATCCATCTAATAGGAGCTAGTTTATTTTGTTACGTATATGTAATTTAATTACTTGTCTGTTAGTTTTATATATTTTTTATTTTATTTTTGTTTCATTACATTTTATTATAATGATAATTTTCATGGGATTTGACTATTTTTGGAAAATTTGCTTCTCTGTTTTGACCTGATTTGAACGTAAAAGGTATTACATTATCAGTATTTTTAGCTCACCTTGGTTGAGAAATTTTGTAAACATTGAATGAAAATGATTCGCTATTACCAAGGTCATGTTTGACCCACGTGTTAGCTGAGTTGTAAACAGCCTTTCTTTTTATATATTTCCAGTGTGGGAATCTGATTCTTAGATAGGGCTATTCTAGCGTACATGCAAAAAGGCATTTTTTACTGCGCTGTTCAAATTAGTGATCACGTAGTCCCGTCACAGGAGCCACCATGTGATCTAAAATTGTGGGTTAAAACAGCCATTTTCTAGTAGATTGATTCAGTTGTATTTTAAACCTTGAGAGTTCAAGAGGTTTTTGATGTTGATGCCAGTTTGTTCTAAAGTTTGTCTATATTTGGGGATTTAATAATTTATATTCTCTAGAAAACACAAGTGCTCTTCTTTATAAAAATTCTGGGACAAAGACATTTAGTGGAAATTTATTCTGAAATTCTAAATGGGAACATTATAAATTGTGATTCAATGAGGAACTGTTGCCATCAGTACAACAACCTCATCTGACGTCATCGCTTTCCATATCGAAACTTCATCGAGATTCGAACCTGGATTCAATTAGAACTGTTTAGGGTTAGGACTTATATTTTTCAATTCTAGGATTAATTTTTGGATTATATTCACAAACCGTAAGTCTTATTTCATATTTTTACCTTGTTTTCTAGGGAAATAAATTATTTTGTTAAAATTTACAAAGCTTGTTGACTTCACTCTTTTCTTTTGTTACTTTTGTATGAGCCTACAAGTAACAAAAGAAAATTGGGGTTCTCATCTTGGGATCTATGAATTTGCTAAAATATTTCAGAAAATTGTTTTTTTGAAATTTAAATTCCCCTAGTTTTTAAATCCCAAGTACTATTTTATATCTTGTTTGAAATCTTTAGTGAAAACAACAGGCTTTTTTCACAATGTCATCAAAAGAGGAGACTTTTCTTTCTAGTCCTACTCAAGAGCAGTTGGATAGTTTGAAAAAAGATGAGTTGCTTGAACTTGCCAGAAAATGTGATCTTTCTGTGGCAAAAGCTTCCTTAACAAAGCAAGAAATTAAAAACACTTTGATTCAGTATTTGGTAGAGAAGAATGTTTTTGACAAAAGTGATTTGGCTTCGGTCAGTAAGTCGGTATCAGACTCTGACATTAAAGTAATGGAATTAAAAATGAAATACAAGATGGATCTGGAGTTAAGGAAAGAGAGAGGAAAGAGAGAAAGATAAACAATTACAATTTGAAAAAGAGAAGAGAGATAGAGACAGGAGAGAGAGAATGATAAACAAATGAAATTGCAATTTGAAAAAGAGGAGAGAGAGACAGGAGAGGGAGAAAGATAAACAAATGCAGTTACAATTTCAGAAAGAGGAGAGAGAGAGACAGATGCAATTACAAAGAGAGAAGGATGAAAGGGAATTTCACATTAGAATGAAAGAAATGGAGCTGGCAAGTGAAAAGCACACTTCTACTTCACATACAAATTCAGGTTTTGACATTACAAAAAATTTTAGGCTAGTACCCCCTTTTAGTGAAAAAGAAGTGAACAAATATTTTATTTATTTTGAAAAAGTTGCTGAAAATTTGAAATGGTCAAGAGAGTATTGGACTCAATTATTGCAATGTGTACTTTTTGGCAAAGCCCAAAATATCTATGCATCCCTGTCAGTACAGCAAAGTTCTGATTATGATTTGGTTAAGGAATGCATCTTAAAGGGCTATGCGTTAGTCCCTGAGGCTTCTCGGCAAAAATTCAGAAACTATAAAAAAGAAACAGGACAAAATTATGTTGAATTTGCAAGAGAAAAAGAGCAGTTATTTAAGAGATGGTGCTTAGCTGAGAAATTTGAACATGATTATGAAAGTCTTGAACAACTTATATTACTTGAAGAGTTCAAGAACTGTGTTCCTAATGACATTAAGACTCATGTTGAAGAGCATGAGATTGAAACCTTGGAAAATGCTGCTCTTGCTGCTGACAAGTATTCCTTAACTCACAAAGTTCCTGTTGTAAGTAAGGCTTTCACTCAGCAGTCTCCTGGTAGAAAGGTATTTCAGCCTAATACGACTCCTTCTAAAACTCAGTCTGGCACAACTTTAAAAAATCAAGCTTCTGATAAACTTGATTCAAAATCTTTGTCTCTTCCTACACGTACCTATTGCAAGAAAAAAGTACACATCATTTCCAATTGCTTCAAATTGAAATATAGGCATCAGAATCAAGATAGACCTATCCCAAATGCTCTTATTTCTCAGAGGTCAAGGTCATGGTCATGTATTGAAAGCAATACATTTGTTGGGTCTAATAAACCCCAGTCTGATTTTATTATGGAGAATTATGAACCATTCATGTCGAAGGGTTCTATATCACTCTTGGGTGATTTGGCCAATCCTATCCCTATTAAAATTTAAGGGAAACAGGAGCTTCTCGGAGTCTTTTATTATCAGGTACTTTGCCTTTTTCTGAGAAGTCCTGTTCTAATGAGAGTGTTCTTATTCAGGGTGTAGAGTGCGGCTTTGTTAATGTTCCTCTCCATTCTGTAAATCTGTCATCAGACTTAGTTTCAGGACCTGTGACAGTCAGTATAGTGTCTTCTTTACCTGATGAGGGCATTCATTTGTTGCTAGGCAACGACCTAGCTGGAGACAAGGTTGTGGTTAATCCACTTGTAACTGACAAGCCTTCTTTAGATCAGAAAGTTGATCCTATTGAAAAAGAATACCCTGATTTATACCCAGCTTGTGCAGTTACCAGAGCTATGACAAAGAAAGCTCTTGAGAATGATTTTGATAAGGAAAATATTCCTTTAGCTGACACATGTATTGGTCAGGCTTTTGATGAGGTCACTTTCACTCCTTGTTTGGATCAATCAAAAGGTATTCATCACAGTGATCTGTTTTTAACTACTCATTCTCTTTTATCTAATCAGAGTGACAAACGACAATCACTTGTCGTTGAACAGGAAAAAAATATCCTGAGATCTCCTGTTTGTTTCAGAGGGCCATTAGTGAAACTGAAGCCACTGAAGTACCTCAGAGGGCCATTAGTGAAACTGAAGCCACTTAAGTACCTGTCTGTTATTTCATTAAAAATGGAATTCTTATGAGAAAATGGAGACCTCCCAAGGTACCTGCTGGTGATGAGTGGTCAGTGAACTATCAGATTGTAGTTCCAAAATCTTACAGACAGGAAATACTTAGTTTGGCCCATGAAACCCCTCTGGCTGGTCATTTAGGAATAAATAAAAGTTATCACAAGATCTTGACTCACTTTTATTGGCCAAAAATCAAAAGTGATGTTTGTAAATTTTGTAGATCTTGTCATACTTGTCAAATGGTAGGAAAACCCAATCAGAAGATACCTAAGGCTCATCTGCAACCTATTCCTGCATTTGACGAACCATTTAGCAGAATTATGGTAGATTGTGTTGGTCCCTTACCTAAGACCAAGTTAGCCAACCAATATTTGTTGACCATTATGAATGCGTCAACAAGATTCCCAGAGGCAATTCCTTTGAGGAATATTAAACCAAAACTATAGTAAAAGCTTTGATAAAGTTTTTGACTCAATTTGGCCTTCCTAAATCTGTCCAATCAGATCAAGGGTCAAATTTTATGTCTGGAATTTTCCAGCAAGCTATACACAAATTAGGCATTCAACAATTTAAATCTTCTGCTTACCACCCTGAGAGACAAGGGGCTTTAGAAAGATTTCATCAGACTTTGAAAATATGATTTGGTCATATCACTTTGATACGTGTAAAGATTGGGATGAAGGCATTCATTTACTATTGTTTGCTGTTAGGGAGTCCATTCAAGAATCTTTAGGATTCAGTCCCTTTGAACTAGTTTTTGGACATATTGTGCGTGGACCATTGAAGTTGTTGAAAGAGAAACTTCTTTCTAATGAAGATACTGAACTCAATCTTCTTGATTATGTTTCTGATTTTAAGTATAAGTTGTCAAAGCTTGTGAGGTCGCAAGAGCAAATCTGCACTCTACTCAGTTAAAAATGAAATCAAGATATGATAAAAACTCAAGAGATAGGAGTTTTCAGCCTGGTGATAGAGTTCTAGCTCTCTTGCCCATTCCACAAAATCCCCTTCAGGCCAAGTATTATGGTCCATACACGGTTGAAAGAAAGTAAATGATTTAAATTACATCATAAATGCTCCTGGGAGGCAAAAACAAAAACAACTTTGCCACATTAACATGTTAAAGGAGTATATTGAGAGAGACGGCCAGGTAAATAATGCAATTAATTTAGTTGAACCTGTCACACAAACTGAGGATTTAAGTGAAGAAATTCAATCGGACTTAGTTGATCTTGGAGCAACAAATCTTTGGAATTCGGAAATTATGAAAAATCTGGACCAGAAACTTTTACATTTGCAACAACAAGAAAGGAATGAACTTAAACAGTTATTATTTGAATATGAGCACTTGTTTCCAGATATTCCAACGAGGACAAAAACAAAATTTTGCATGATGTTGAAATTGTAGATTCAAAATCTGTGAAACAACACCCATACAGGATGAACCCTCTCAAACAGGAATACTTGAAAAAAGGAAATTCAGTATTTGTTGGAGAACGATTTCATAGAGCCCAGTAAAAGTAATTGGAGTTCACCATGTATACTTGTTCTGAAACCAGATAAAACTTTCCATATGTGCACTGATTATAGAAAGGTGAACGGTGTGACAAAAACAGATTCATTTCCATTACCAAGAATCGATGACTGTATTGATAAAATTGGAAATGCCAAGTACGTCACCAAAATTGACCTTCTGAAAGGATTTTGGCAAATTCCACTAACGGAAAGAGCGAAGGAAATTTTGGCATTTGTGACTCCAGATGGACTCTATCAATATAAAGTAATGCCATTCAGGATGAAGGGTTCCCCAAGTACTTTTCAACGCTTGATGAATATGATTACCTCTGGTCTAGATAACTGTGATGCTTACATCGATGATGTCATCAGCTACAATGACACCTGGAAAGAACATCTAGCCACGATTCAGAAATTCTTTGAAAGACTCACTGATGCAAATTTGACAATCAATTTATCTAAAAGTGAGTTCTGCCATGCTTGTGTGACATTTCTAGGACATATTGTGGGACATGGTCAAGTTAAACCTATAGATGCTAAGGTCAAGGCTATCTCTGATTTCCCTGTGTCTGTCAGTAAAAAGCAGCTGATGTGATTTTTGGGTATGGCCGGATATTATTGGAAATTTTGTTCCAATATTTCTAATATTGCTGAACCTCTGACAAACTTGTTGAGTAAGAGAAACAAGTTTCTTTGGAGTGAAAAATGTCAGGAGGCTTTTGATAGGTTAAAAGCCATACTTAAAAGTGTGCCAGTTCTTACAGCTCCAAATTTCAATCAATCTTTTAAATTATCTGTTGATGCAAGTGATGTTGGGGTTGGAGCAGTATTGATTCAAGAAGATAGAAATGGTGTTGATCATCCAGTGTGCTATTTCTGTAAGAAATTAAATAAGCACCAAAGAAATTACTCAACAATCAAGAAAGAATGTTTGGCTTTAATCTAGGCATTACAGCATTTTGAAGTTTACATTAGTTCAGCTCCTTCTCCAGTTGTTGTGTTTAGTGATCACAACCCCCTTACTTTCATCAACAAGATGACAAATAAATATCAAAGATTATTACGGTGGAGTTTGTTTTTGCAAGAATATAATCTTGACATCAGGCACATCAAAGGGAAAGATAATTTAATTGCAGATGAACTTTCCCGTGTATAGAAATATTATTTCATGTATACTTTGTATAATTCATAAGAGTTCTTCTTATGTAATTTTATTTTACCTCATGTATAATTTACATATGGTAAAAAGAAAGAAAGCTTTATTACATAAATCTTTCTTTTTTTTATGGGAGGAAGTGTTACGTATATGTAATTTAATTACGTGTGTGTTAGTTTTAAATTCTTTATTTTATTTTTGTTTCATTACATTTTGTTATAATGATAATTTTCATTGGATCTGACTATCTTCAGAAAATTCACTTCTCTGTTTTGAGCTGATTTGAACGTAAAAGGTATTACATTATCAGTATTTTTAGCTCACCTTGGTTGAGACATTTTGTAAACATTGAATGAAAATGATTGGCTATTACCAAGGTCATGTTCGGCCCACGTGTTAGCTGAGTTGTAAACAGCCTTTCTTTTTATTTATTTCCAGTGTGGGAATCTGAGTCTTAGATAGGGCTATTCTAGCGTACGTGCAAAATGGCATTTTTTTAGTGTGTTGTTCAAATTAGTGATCACATAGTCCCGTCACAGGAGCCACCATGTGATCTAAAATCGTGGGTTAAAACAGCCATTTTCTAGTAGATTAATTCAGTTGTATTTTAAACCTTGAGAGTTCAAGAGGTTTTTGATGTTGATGCCAGTTTGTTTTAAAGTTCATCTATTTTTTGGGAGTTAATAATTTATATTCTCTAGAAAACACAAGTGCTCTTCTTTATAAAAATTCTGGGACAAAGACATTTAGTGGAAATTTATTCTGAAATTCTAAACGGGAACATTATAAAATGTGATTCTGTGAGGAACTGTTGCCATCAGTACAACAACCTCATCTGATGTCATCGCCTTCCATATTGGAACTTCATCTAGATTCGAACCTGGATTCAATTAGAACTGTTTAGTGATAGGACTTATATTTTTCAATCCTAGGATTAATTTTTGGATTATATTCACAAACCGTAAGTCCTATTTCATATTTTTACCTTGTTTTCTAGGGAAATAAATTATTTTTGTTAAAATTTACAAAGCTTGTTGACTTCACTCTTTTCTTTTGTTACTTTTGTACGAGCCTACACATAACAATTTTCATATCCATTTATGAATATGCCTTTAATATCATTATTGTTCTAACCATAATTCCTAAAATTTCTACTGCTAATAAAAATAAACAAGGAGAAATGGGATCCCCCTGACAACAACCATGTCCAATATAAAAAACTACAATGCAAATTCATTCTGAGTCACACATACTTTTGGAAAATATTTTTTTATTCTGATAGCTATAACTGATGAGGCTGTTTTATGGGAAATATTTAACAAAGTAATAGGTCTGCAATTTTTCAAATATTCTCTACATTTATTTTCCTTTGGCAATAATGTGATACTTCCCTCCCTCTGTGTTACAGATAGAATCCCTTAACTGAATATTGAGTTTATCAAAAACTCCTAAATCTTTCCAGAAGAATTGATAAATTTCAAAGGTGAATCCATCACTTCCTGGAGTTTTACCATTGCTCATGTTCCTTAGGCATTTTGAAGCTTCCAAAAAGAGTTATTTCACCCTGTAATTGTTCTGATTCATCATTTGTCAGTTTAGGAACCTCAGATCTTCCCAGTACACCATCTAGTTTTATTTGACTTCTATTATTGTCTTGTTTACTAAATAATGTATAATAGAACTGTTTCACCTCATTCAAAATTATAAACTGATCATTGATTATTTGCCCCGACTCATCTATCACTTTTGTTATTGTTTTATTCATATAATGACTTTTTTCCAAGCTACAAAAATATTTTCGTTTTTTCTCTTTCTTCTGTCCATTTATTTTTTGATTGGACTATCATCCCTTTTAATTTTTCTTTTCTTATTTCTTCAAGCCAAATTTCAAACTATCAAGTACTTCCAAACTCAATATATTATTACCTGTTTTTAATACATTTTGCAAATGTTCAATCTCCTTCAACAATTCTTTTTCTTTTCCCTTTTTTCTATAAGAAGAATGTTCTATTCTGAGGGCACAAATTTCTAACAAATGCATTTCAAAGAATAATTGATCATCCATTTTATTATGATTAATATTATTATTATTATTATTATTATTATTATTGTTGTTGTTAATGTTATTATCAGCAGTATTAGTAGTATACTGTAACTTTATTTCTTCTAATTTATTCTTTACATTTTCTTTGAAGCAATGAGTTATTGAATTTCGAAAAGCCTGGTCCGTTTTTAAATTATGGAGATGTCATTTTTTTTTTCAGGTCTAGTACTCTGTCCCTTGTTTTGGGGTTATTTTCAGGTCTAGTTACTCTGTCCCTTGTTTTGGGGTTATTTTCAGGTCTAGTTACTCTGTCCCTTGTTTTGGGGTTATTTAATATTCAGTAAATATATACATCTATACTACAGTCTTGAACTAAGTTCCAGTCTGCATATATGACAGTGGTAGGATTTTCATACTCCTTGATAAGTGACTCGACTTCATAAAAAAAATTGGAGAATCTTCATTAGGGAAATATATATTCATAATTGTTATTTGGTGATTTTCCATATCAAGAGCAATAGTATTTCCTTCCTTTAATCATCTTTTAACTTTAATATCTATATTATTTGCAAAGAGTATTGTGGAAACAACCAGGCAGAATGGTAATCTATTTAATGCTTATTCTTTTGTTTTTTTTAACCAAAGTAAGGTCCTAAAAAGTTCATTTTTAAATGTTAAAATGTCTGAAGGTCTCTCTTCTTCCCTCTTTTTTCCCAGTCAGTTTTACCTCAGTTGATCATTCTCTCTCTCTCTCTCTCTCTCTCTCTCTCTCTCTCTCTCTCTCCTTGGAAAGCCAGCATGTCATTTTTACTGTCAATCAATCCAATTCTCTCTCTCTCTAGACCATCATCAGAAGCCATGGGTGACAATCCATGAAAAAGGAGAGTAGTGGATTTTATTGCTAGTGGCATACAACAGTGCCTCTGAACTTATGATTGTAAAGCTGGCAATCAATCAAACCAGCAGAAAGAGAGAGGATAAAAACAATTTTATGGTCAGTAGTAATGGACAGTAAAGCATAATAATGACTTAGATCAACTATAAATAGCTTTAAATGTTTTAATTTTCTCTTGTCAGCTTAAACGATTCCGCATTCGTCTTGATGTACTTGTCTTTGATCGAATGGCTGCATGTTCATTGATTGAGATGCTAGTCAAGCAACATTTGCAGTGCTCTACTTTCTTAATTTGAATAAATTCTCATCTTTAAATCCTATGCATCTTTTTTATTTATTCGATTGGACCATTCTGGTGGCCTTGTGGTTATATAGATATATACAGAGATATGCCAGTCTCACTTGGATCATTCCCTGGAGATATGCCAGTCTCATTTGGATCATTCCCTGGAGATATGCCAGTCTAATTTGGATCATTCCCTGGAGATATGCCAGTCTCATTTGGATCATTCCCTGGATCATTCCCTGGAGATATGCCAGTCTCATTTGGATCATTCACTGGAGATATGCCATGTCTGCCATGTGTATACACTCAGATACTAGTTCATTCCAAGTCAGGTGAGACAAACAAATCTGTATTTATTTGAAATCTACTGGCATATAAATCACTCTTATCCCCTTATTTCCATTCTGAGGGGCAAGATCTAAATTCCAAAAGTATTGGCAAAAATTTTAAACCCATGAAAATCTCAACAACCAGGCTTTTGTGTGTGTGTGTGTGTGTGTGTGTGTGTGTGTGTCCATAAATGTGTAGGGCTTAAAGGAATTGTACATGTATATATGTATGTGCAGACTGTATGATGTAGACTGTATGCAGACTGCTTCTTTGAAAACAAAAAAAATAATTAAAGGGAACAAATCTAACTAACCTGGTTAACAGGGAATGAGAAAATGAGGCTGGGTTGTCCTGTTTCAAAAATGGAGGGAGATCCCCATTCAGCATCCACAATCTCAAAGATAACATAAAGGTAACCTGTAACAGAATGGTAATCTGTAATTGAAAAGTGTTGCAAGTAACAAACAAAATGTTATTTCTAGCTTGTAGTGAAGTTAAATAGCTGAGAAATGATATCCTGATTAGAGGTCAAATGTACAAATCATAGCATGTACATTTGCCTATTTCCTCAGGAAGATTTGACAGCTTTTATTTATAATGCAGTGTTTGAGGCATATTAGTCACATACTAACCAACCAAGCTGGACCTGTTCTTTTAGTTTAGTTCTCTGTTTTCCTGAATGTCATGCAGAATACTCAAGTTCCAAATCCAATGTCATACAGAATGCTCAAGTTCCAAACCCAATGTCGTGCAGAATGCATAGCTTTCAAAATCCAACATCATGCAGAATAATCAAGTTCTAAACCCAATGTCATGCAGAATGCTCAAGTTCCAAGTCCAATGTCATGCAGAATACTCAAGTTCCAAACCCAATGTCATGCAGAGTGCTCACATTTTGAACCCAATGTCATGCAGAATGCTCAAGCTCCAAACCCAGTGTCATGTCTAATACTCAAGTTTCAAAAGCCAATGTCATGCAGAATGCTCAAGTTCCAAACCCAATGTCATGTCTAATACTCAAGTTTCAAAATCCAATGTCATCTGTGTTAAAAGCATTCTACATTCTAAATGCCCTTACAGTTTAAGTAGGTATTTTTAACTTGCAGTAACATCAATGCCTTCAGTTCTTGTAATGAACATGTCATGTTTTAATATCATAGAGATGTCATGTTTTAATATCATAGAGGTGTCATGTTTAAATATTATACAGATGTCATGTTTTAATATCATAGAGATGTCATGTTTTGATATCATAGAGATGTCATGTTTTAATATTATACACATTTAATGTTTTAATATCATACAGATGTCATGTTTTAATATCATAGAGATGTCATGTTTTAATATTATACACATTTAATGTTTTAATATCATACAGATGTCATGTTTTAATATTATACACGTCATGTTTTAATATTATATAGTTCTCATGTTTTAACATTATACAGATGTCATGTTTTATATCATACAGATGTACACATGTCATGTTTTAATATTATACAGATGTCATGTTTTAATATTATACACATGTCATGTTTTAATATTATACACATGTCATGTTTTAATATTATACAGATGTCATGATTTATATCATACAGATGTTGTGTTTTAATATTATACAGATGTCATGTTTTAATATTATACATGTCATGTTTTAATATTATACAGCTGTCATGTTTTAATATCATACAGATGTCATGTTTTAATATCATACAGATTTCATGTTTTAATATTATACAGATGTCATGTTTTAATATTATACAGATGTCATGTTTTAATATCATACATGTTATGTTTTAATATTATACAGCTGTCATGTTTTAATATCATACAGATGTCATGTTTTAATATCATACAGATTTCATGTTTTAATATTATACAGATGTCATGTTTTAATATTATACAGATGTCATATTTCAATATTATACAGATGTCATGTTTCAATATTATACAGTTGTCATGTTTTGATATTATATAGATGTCATGTTTTAATATTATACACATGTCATGTTTTAATATTATACAGATGTCATGTTTTAACATTATACAGATGTCATGTTTTAATATTATAAAGATGTCATGTTTTAATATTATAAAGATGTCATGTTTTAATATTGTACAGATGTCATGTTTTAATATTATACAGATGTCATGTTTTAATATTATACAGATGTCATGTTTTAATATGATACAGATGTCATGTTTTAATATGATACAGATGTCATGTTTTAATATGATACAGATGTCATGTTTTAATATTATACAGATGTCATGTTTTAATATTATACACATGTCATGTTTTGATATTATACACGTCATGTTTTAATATTATACACATCATGTTTTTATATTATACAGATGTCATGTTTTAATATTATACATGTGTCATGTTTTAATATTATACAGATGTCATGTTTTAATATTATACAGATGTCATGTTTTGTTGTTGTTGTTGTTATAGGGTTTAACGCCATTTTTCAGCACAAGATAGGCTATACATGGCGGCCAGTATTAATGGTGGAGGAAGAACCCTGGAAAATCCCGGGAAGAACCACCGACCTGATGTCATGTTTTAATATCATACAGATGTCATGTTTTAATATTATACAGATGTCATGTTTTAATATCATACAGATGTCATGTTTTAATATGATACAGATATCATGTTTTAATATGATACAGATGTCATGTTTTAATATTATATAGTTATCATGTTTTAATATTATACACATGTCATGTTTTAATATTATATAGTTGTCATGTTTTAATATTATATAGTTGTCATGTTTTAATATTATACACATGTCATGTTTTAATATTATACAGATGCCATGTTTTAATATCATACAGATGGCAAAGTTTACATTGTTTACCACTGAATTATATAGGTTCTCATGACCAGACACAAACTATGGCATGTTTTATTGTTATTACATTTTGCTAATGTGACAACAACATAAATGGACTCTAGTTCTCTCATCTTAAGACCATTTTTCAATTATTTCTTCTGTTTTCTCCACATTTAACTCTTGTTTATTGACTCCCCTTGGGATTCAAATATCTAACAGTCCAGGTTTCCTCATCCCCCTGTTGTGTTTAGTGTCTCTGTGGATGTTATTTGCTTCTTCCCCCTGAGAAAGAGCTCCATTAGTGCAGAACACATGGAACCTTTTTTTATATTGCATGATTACCAACTTTTATATATATATATATATATATATATATATATATATATATATACCTTCATAAACAATAAATTGTCTGAATTGTAACAGTGGTGTGTGGATGAGGCATATTCCAAATAAGTTTTTGTTGTTTTGGATATAATGCCATTTTTCGGCACACATTAGGCTATATAATGCCACATTAGTTAAGCCTAAGACTTAAACCCGTACAGACACAGGCCAGAGGGCAGTGATCATTAAAGGCAAGCATTTTAGACCACATAGTGACCAGTGTCCATCCAAATATGTAAATTTAGTCTCATTTGATGGTCCTCAGCTGTGTAGTAACAAACTGAAAAATCCTCAACACTTAACAAACTGAATAATCCTCATCACTTAACAAACTGAATAATCCTCATAAACTTAACAAACTGAATAATCCTCATCACTTAACAAACTGAATAATCCTCATCACTTAACAAACTGAAGCTTTCCTGTTTAACACTAATAGTTTTCTTGTGCCAGCAGCTAGAAAACAGATGTGCCCAATTTTTAAACAGTAGCATAATGTGTCTATTACACAGTGCTGGCACAAGCTATGTAAGGAGCTGTTATCAGATGGGAGCCAAATCAGAGAAGAATAGGGATGAAAATATCAAACAAGGGAGCTAAAATGAAACTAAACCTTAGATTTTTTCTGAATATGACGATCTTTTTATTTGGAAGTTGAGCCAGATATTCAAGGGTATTTCTAATAGAATAAAGCAACTTTACTGTCTTTACATGTTTTTGAACTTTGGTTACATATGGGGAGGGGAGATGTCAAATGTTTGTTTTGCACAGGGTGCCTTATTGCCTTGGTCAGCTCTCAGCTATTACAGAATATTACACACCCACCCCAATGAAAAAGAGAACCTTACAGCACAACCCATGACAAAAATTCTTCTCAGTAAAGGGAAGCAGTCTGCATTTATTACTTTGGCTTCAATAGACCTGAAATGAATGGAAAGATAAACATTTAATTAGATGGGTATTTAGTACAGGATGTTATTATGAACATCTTTTTATTTCATGCTAGTCTATGAATTAGTGGATTAGGTATAATAAACTATAATTAGGTATAATAAATTGTAATTAGGTATAATAAACTGTAATTAGGTATAATAAACTGTAATTAGGTACAATAAACAAGCTTTGCTGATAATATTGAACTTGGATACAACATATTTCCAGACTGGTGATTTGATGACTCACGTCCAAGAAATGTAATGTATGCATTTATTCTAGTTTGTTTTTGAAATTCCATTAAATTTTACTGAGCCTGCTAGAGCTTGTTATAAATAGGTTGCATTATTTATATTGTAACCACAGACTTCCATCTCTACTCTAACTTGGTATAAAATATACATTTCTTTACTACCTGAGAACACATTTTCTATTGCAAACAAGAACGTCAAATGACACACAGAACCCAAGGACAGTGATTCCATGTTCTTTGCACAGCATTGCTGTACCACCAAGCAGTATGGAACACACAAACAGGAACATATTGTGAACAACTGGGATATTGTGAAGGGAACATGGGACATCCAGAGATCTGAAAGAAGGAAACAATACTTCTAAAATATTTTATGACAAGAAATAAAGCTGTTATGAGTTTAACAGAAGTAATTTTGTTTCTCTGTTAGCAGATTGTTAAGTATAAATTGTAGTTCACAGTGACCTACTTTTGGCATGTTGCTATCTAAGTTCTTCTTAAGAAATTGCGAAATTTTCTGTCAGTGTTGTTGGATATATGAACCTAAATGTAAAAACTGGATTAGTTGTTATAGTGTAACAAAGTAGGTCAGAGTGGCCTAACTTTACTGCACAAGTGTAGTATTCATAAGATACACACTTGATAATTTTTTTTATGTCTAGAGAGGCAAGAGTATAGGAGATATAAACTTACATGCAAATGCAAAATAAAATTGTACATGAAATATCAAAAGTAGGTCACTGTGTCCCTTTTTAAACACCACCAAAGTCTAGTACCACTAATAATGCATATATTTTATAAGTTTTGTGACAGCACAACTATGAGCAAGGGAATTATTGACCTAAACTTAATTTTTGTTCAGTGTCAAAAAGTAAACAACAATGGAAATTTTTGGGAGAGTACAGCAACAGGTCTTCTGAATTAATCTGCATGCAGGTTAACTTTCCCCAACTCCCCCTCCCCCAAAAACAAATAATAACAAATAGCAAACAAAAACAGCATTTAAAAATATTACTGCTTATGTAAGATTAAATACTTCAGATAAGACCTTGACACAGCATTATCACCATAAGACAAGAAGTGACTTCATTCCTTACATTTTCTCATAATCACTGGAAAGATCTTATCAGATCTAACAGGTTTGTTATGAATCTGTTTATAAAACAAGTAAAAAGAAAGAACAAAACCAACTAGTTTTGTATCATTGAAAATATTAATTTATTTCACTAAAATATAAAGTGAAAAAATTAAAATTAACTTACAATATGGTGAATGAATTCCTAAAATCCTCAACGTTATATAAATTCCAATAGTTTAAAGTAATCCGAATGAGTTCCAAAGGTCGTCAAAATGATAGTAATGTACTGATGTGTCAACAGTATGGGTAAAATCAATATGATATAATCCAAAATGTCTTTAAATGATTCTCAGCAATTCCGTTCAGCTTTTATATATTCAAATAGTCTTTAAATGAATGTTAGCACACCGTAATGCCATTAAATGATTAAATTAATTCAATTAATCAATCCTCTCAAAATAACTCTCCCAAGACTGACAGTACTACTACAAATGCCTAATTCCATGAAACAATATATTATAAAGAATGATAATATGTAAAAAAGAGAACACAATACGAAGCTTTGAATGAATCATCTTGGTATTTCGAAATCACTTTACAAGTAAACAGGATCAGGTGGTTTACACTAACTAATCAAGAATTAGGTCATCCTGGCCTTTTAGGACTCATGCCCTGAAATTATATCACGTGATGTTTACCTGGATTTAATGAACTACACAACATTGAAACCCAAAAAATGAATCAATTTACGCACATCTCATGACTCATCTTTAAAGTGCAAACTACGATTATATAATATTAGTATTAAAAATGTAAAGTAACTAAATGACCTTTACAAAAACTATTATTATAAAAATAATAGATATACTATAAATATACATAATACACACTGAGAGCTCAATGTTTATTGCTTGTTTAATGTACACTCCAAATAAAATGGAAATCGCAAAACTAATTGCAAACAATTTACAATTATGACATAATATTACCTGACGTAACATAAGAATGATGCAAGGAACAGAACAGCTGCGAGAACATCGGCTCTTCCAACAATTCCAGAGATCTGAACAAAGAGAAAAGACAAATTATGCAATAAAACCAGATTAGTCCGACTCATCTGGAGATATGCAATTTGTCCAGATAATTGGTTGTCATTAGTGAAAGGATACGAATTCATCAATGGCGCGTCATCTGTGGTTGAATATAGATTGTGATTTTGCTAATTATTAATCCTGAAGGTAGCTTCATAAAGTAAAAACTTCCAATTCATTGCAAGAAGACGACTTTTTGGTAGAATGAACATATCATGTGACCAGCACATTCAGTTTGTATTTTCTTGTCTTAATAGTATTATACTTGATTATTAAAAGTTGCAGAACCATGAAACTGATGTTGAGTTGATACATTTACTGCGTGGAAAATTCGCAACCTATTATTATACACCGTTTAATAAATGTTGAATTACCAGGATGGATTTCCAAATTAGAATCCTGCACATTGTTTTGCAATATGATTAGTTTGTTGCCAAAGTCAGTAATACGTAGACAATGCGTTGACATTCTATTGACTTTACACTCAATATACTCTAATCTAAGTAAAGGATCCATGATACTAATTACATGGAAGGATGGGAACCAGTCTAAAAATGGATGACATAAAACAGAGTACATATGGATTTGGCTGGCTAGGATTAGTTGATGGAAGTAAAATTTTGTAAAAAGAATCACTGAGAGCTTATACTAGTTGTAGCGAGAACAATTAGAGACAATGTTTTATTGATGGAATTTCAGTCCATTTACAGATCTGAGTTTGTAACACTAATTATTGAAATTAGCATCTGATTCTTTGGTGTGGAATTGAAAACACATGATTCAAACACATGGAATTTAAGAAAGCGCCGCGGGACATATGACTTTCTCCACACACAAGCTTGCATGAAGGATGGATCTATACTGATGACTATAGACTTAATCATGAGTATCCAGAAATTTAAAGTTACTGAATTTTAAATTCATGGTGTTTCAATATTCGCAACTTCGAGGTCAGTTCTATAGATCATACTTTTATCTTGCAGAAATAGTCGAGGTGCTCTGAATGATAGGTCTAATAATGTCATCCACAACCCGACGACCCAGCGGCCATTCTATAAAAAAATCTGCATTAAATCTTTTAATATCGTATGTTTCAATTGCCTTCCTTTATCACATGATACAAAATATGCGTAAATAAGATGAGCACGAGTATATTTTTTCAAGTGTAAAGGCTGTATAATATAGAGAAAACTAAATAAGCATGAATTTCGTTTTTGTTTGAACATGAGAAGAGGCTATTCGAATCCAAATATTTTGTCTATCCCTTTAGCTAACCTGATTAGACTAACACGTTGTTATCAGTCACAAAACTAACCAACACCATGTGGCAAACATCCGAAAGCAGCCTGTGCCCAACCAAACAAAATACATGTACATGCACACCAACATTTTTTTTTTTTTCTGGCAGACGTGGGTCTGCTATCTTTCACCTGTTTTAACGAATTGAGATAAATAGGCTTGAATGAATTTCACTTACATCTTCAAGTATAGAGACGTGCTCGGTCATAAAACCTATAAGAATTTGTATTAATCTGTACAGAAAATACTCAAAAGGGAACTATTAAACCTCTTTCTACCGATAGGTTCATCAGTGACACGATTCGCACAACAATGCTATCATTCTTATAACAGATTGTTCATATGTGTATATGTTTCCCAGTATAGTCACACATATTCATTCATGTTAAATATGTATGAATCAGTTTGCGACGATACCTGATTATCTTGAATTTTTTTAAACATAGCCAATAACAAAAATTGAGGACCATATGGCAGATTGGTCAGTCATGACCAAATGTGTTATCCTCGTTAAAGAAAGTTGTTTATTATTATTATTATTATTATTATTATTATTAGACTAATTTAGAGACTTCCACCCCATCCACCCCAAACTGTAGTGATTGCTTGTCAGCTGCATATGAGCACGGTGTATGACAGGTAAAAAGTACGAATATTTGTAGCGTTTTGAAGACAGTGATTGATAGTTTTTTACGGCCTCATGGCCGCCAAAAATGTGATGCTATAGTCAGCAAAATAAACTTGATACCCATTTTAATATTATGCCAAAATTATAGCTGAACGCATAAACAAATGAAGGGGATTTGTGACTTTAAAAAACCTGAATGGAATACGCTTCTATGAAATCAATTCTTACTGATGCAACCCAAGATCACTTTTTATCCTTACACTGCATGATTTAAGTTATTTTGTTTCCAGAATAGTGAATAGAAACTGTTTCACCTACGTGACTATATACATATACGTACAAAGATATATATATATATATATATATATATATATATATATATATATATATATATATATATATATATATATATATATATATATATATACAGGCATGATAGTCATAAAATATTCATTCTTTTAACTTTATTTTGATAATTGGCTCATGATTTTAAGGAAACATTTCTTTTGCTTTCATTTTTCTTCAAAGTTAACTATTCATAGTCACTATTTAATATGCACAGCTAAATGTAAATGTGAAAACAAATCAGGTTGTATACTAACTATCCATTTGTTACTATTTTGCTTGAAACTGTAATATTCTAAAAAAAAACTGTAAAAATCCTTTACATCGATATACATTTTAAAATATGAATTCGTATAGTTTTCCTTAAAAATTCTTTTAAAAATGTTAAATTATGCTAATTTTCTGAGCTCCCGTCACACTCTGATCATTTTGTTATGTGACCTGAGGCCTGATTATAGAGATGCAGTATATAACGACATTCTTGCGGGCATTATTTTAAATTCCGTTGATAAGTATATTTATTCTGACTCAAAAGAAGCCAATACCTAAACTTCCTTTAATTTTTAGAAGAAGACAACTGAATAAGTTGTTTAACAAAACAATTATATCCTTTCCTTGTCCATATTCTACTTTACGCTGTACACAAACATTGAATAGTAAATGCAGAAATGTACAAATAATGAATTTTAATTAGCTTCATTAATTAGTTAATTATTAAATGACTAATAGTTCATTATTTAGTATTTACTTGGAACGTAAAGACAGTCAGACAGTCGACTCAGTCAGATATTCAAAAATTAAATTCTCAATTCCACGTCTAAGGAGGGAGTCCTAACAAATATTTATTTATTTATTTCGCCTGTCATATGGTCAGGTGAGCAAATCTTCGATTTTCATGTCTTAGACATGTGTGTGTGTGTGTGTGTGTGTGTGTGTGTGTGTGTGTGTGTGTGTGTGTGTGTGTGTGTGTGACCATGAGAGGAACTATATATACTAGGTTTGTCACGGCTTAGGTCATAAGGCAAAAATAATTGTACTAAAGGATAGTAGGCATTCAGCAATGATGCCGACCAAAAAGAACACTAACGTCCTTACAATTGATGGTGATACCTCCAATACCACTGACCATAATAAACGTGTTTATAAATGTGACAACAGCAATCTGAAGACATCTTTCGATGTGCAAACTTATGAGCACAATATGAATGATGATAAAATCATACAGATGCAGTTAATGTTCATGTACTTTTAAATAATGATATCTCCTTGAGTGCCCTATCAAGAACTAATATCTTGAATTTACGGATAAATACGAACGATATTATTATTGGACATATAAATATACAATGAATTAGGGGCAAAGTAGATCAAGGAAGACTTGTGCTTACACAACCAGAAAATAAGGTACATGTCTCTCGAATGTTTGAAACACTATTAAAGGAATCAATTAGACAACTTTTTGTTAGTAAATAATTATGACATACTTTCCATAAAAAAACAACATAAAAATAGCAGTGGTGGGCTCTCAGTTTGCATCAGAAATGGTGTTATAGCAAGTCGACGTGAACGTTTAGAACTGAATGAAATCGAGTTTGTTTGAATACAGATTTCTCCACAAAATTCCAAACCCATCCCTACTGGCTTTATATACAGGCCACCTAGATCCCACGTAAATTAGAATACATATTTTGAAATATAAGTAGTAAAAGTTCTGAATGATGACAAAGAATATTTCATTCTTGGTGACTTAAACAAGGATTTACTAAATAAACAGATACGTGAAAACTGAACTGATTGTATGGAACCTTTTTGGAATGACACAATTAATTAAGAAACCCAGTAGAAAAACACAAAAATTCAGAAACCCTAATTGATCCTATAATAGTGCGACTCCACGGTCTTAAACTATGCAAAGGAAAATAGCGAAACCCAACAAGGTTTATTAAATTCAACAGATAATTTATTTCCCTAGAATACAAAGTGAAAATTTAAAAAGAACTTACAGTGATGCAAATTAAACCCCAAATAGTCACAAAAGTTTATCACTAGTCTTAATGAAAAAAGTTTTAATTAAATTCCAGTGGTATTCCAAATATCATCCAATACTGAAGGTATTGATGTGCGTGTAGTCTCGAATGTATTAATGTACCAATGGCATGAAATGTGATGATGTGCCAACAATCTTTTGATGAATCACAATAATATAATCTAATATATCCTTCTCTGAATTAACTATAATTCAAAATTAATGTTTTTGTTCAAGAATATTATTGAGCACTTTGTAATTCCAGAGAATAACAGTTTGAATAAATACTTCCATCCCAAATCAAATACTGAACACAACAGTGAGACTGACTCTATCTAAAGATGCTAAATCAAGAATGAATAATGTCTCAGGTAAACAAGATTATAAAGCCCTCAACTTGACCTAAGTCACAATTAGCATTTTCTGGAAATACTACGACTTAATGGAATTTTCCATTCTAGAACACTGAGTGGTTTAAAAGACGATGTCTGTTATCAAAATTATAATAAGGATATGGTAAACATCAGGTAGGTTATGTATTTTAATGGAAGAATTCCAACATCCTAGACCCAGATCCTAATAAATATGTTACTTTTATTGATAATGATCGTAATGTTTAACTCACACACCTATATAAATATTAGCTATGTATTAATTTGTTTACAAAATAAAACATCAGTGTCTTTAGTCAGGAACACAGTGAAATTGATTCTAGACAAGGTCAAGTCCAAAATATGCTTATACATAACATTTAATCACAGAGGAAAAAACCTAACAAATAATGCAAATTAAATATACATAACATATACTAACACTCCAAAAAATGATTCTAAAATTAATGTTCCTAAGACTGGAATTTGTGACCACCATACCATTCTTCTTACAAAAAAAAGCAAGCAAAACAAGTAAGGAAAAGTACATCCGTAAATTAATTTCTTACGTATATTTTACAATATTTTAACAATACTAATTTTTTAATGAACTTGAAACAAATTCCATGGGATACTGTGGCAATATTTGAAGATATAGTTGATATCTTATATACATGGTGTTACGTATATGTAATTTAATTACTTTTGTGTTGGTTTTAAATTTTTTATTTTATTTTTATTTCATTACATGTTATTGTAATGATAACTTTATTCACTGGAATTAGCATTTTTTCAGAAAATTCAGTTCAGTTCTTTTTAGCCTGATTAAAATGCAGTAGTGTTGCTACATTGTATTTTTAGCTGACCTAGTTCCTGACCTTGATTCAAAATTGGTAAACACAGAGTGAAAATCATTGGTTGTAATCAAGGTCATACTTGGCTTGCGTGTTAGCTCTAATTTGTAGACAACTATTTATTATTGAATCTTATAGGAAGATTCGTTCAGTACAATCGAACCTGTAAATAGTCTACGTGCTAATTGGCATATTAATTTACTGCGGTGTTCGGTCTAAGTGATCACGTGACCCATAACGGCGTCTAAACTGCGTTTTAGTTAAGGGTTAAAACAAATATTTTATAGCGAAATGGTCAGTCGTAATTTACATCTTCAGAGCTCAAGGTGTTTTTAATGCTGATGCCAGTTTGATTTAAAATTCTTCTATTTTTTGGATTTAATAATTTATATTCCCTGGAAAAATACCAGTGCTCATCAAAATTATTGTACAAAGACATTTATTGGAAATTATTCTTAATTCTAAAGCTGGAATATTATTCTAGATTCATAAAATTCAACAAGGAACTGTTGACACATCAACACAAAACAGGATATAGAAGACGTTATCGCTTTCCATCTTGGAACTTCATCGGGATTCGAACTTTGATTCATTTTGAACTTTTTAGTGATAGGACTTATATTTTTAAATTCTAGGATTAATTTTTGGATTATATTCACAAACCGTAAGTTATTTTTCATATTATTACCTTGTTTTCTAGGGAAATAAATTATTTTGTTAAATTTACAAAGCTTGTTGGCTTCACTCTTTTCTTTGTTACTTTTGTACCAGCCTACACGTAACAATGGACAGACTTGTTTTTGAATGTAGTCAATCAACATGCACCATTAAAAATGCAAAGAATATAAAATGATCATCAACCAGGCTGGATTAAGTCACAGATATCTGATATTATTAAAACAAGTCTTCTTGAAAGCTTCAGGTAGTGGCGAGTATAAACATTGGAGAAATTAAATTTAAAAAATGGTTAGGACTGCAAAAAGACACATTATCAAAATGTTTTTGATGAAAATAACGAAACCCCAAAACAATTTGGAGACTATTTAACGAACTAAGAGCAGGAAAATCCAAGAACAAGATTCGTATTCCATCTAGGAACATTGATGGTTTTTGTGCAAATGACCACTTACAAATTGCAAATTTGTTTAATGACTTTTTTAATGTGGCCTCAAACCTTAAAGAACCTAATGTTGTATCAGATCATTCAAATCTCAAAAGACTTTTTACGCTGAAAGATTATCAGGATGATAGATTTGAAATTCCTGAAGTTAACTTAAACTTTAAAAAAAAAATATTTGCAAAACATGGATATTACTACGTCAATATATCTTAATATGATAGGTCCAAGGATTCTGAAAGCAGGAGTACCTGCTGTTGTAGAGACAGTTACATTCATATGTAGTCATAGTATAAAGATTGGTAAATTTCCTCAGTTATGGAAATCTGCAAAGGTAACTCATTTTCGATAAATTTCTATCCATCCAACTCTTTCAAAATTGATTGAAAGCATGTGTTTGGGTCATTTATGGCTCATCTCAATGACCACAAAGTTCTCCAAGATAACCAGTCGGGTTTTAGGCAGTCTTTCATGTGAAACGGCACTAATATCAATGGTTGACACGTGGTTGATGGCTTTAGATAAAGGAAAGTTAATTGGGAGTGTTATGGTTGATTTTCGATCAGCGTTTGATCATGTTGATTATGAAGTTAGACAAATAAAAGATATACTAATGTAGTGATCCAGCTCATAAGTGTTTTATCTTATACTTCAACGAATGATTTTAGAAAGTTACCTTATATGAGCATGTGTCTCACAAAACAACTATGGTGAACCACAAGGATCTTTACTTAGAACACATTTGTTTGTTATTTTCATAAACGATCTTCCTCTATAGATTGGAAATACAATATCATCAGCTAATCCATATGCTGATGATAATAATTTCTCTGATGAACACAACTTCAAAAACTGGATGAGAAAATAATCTTCGATGGTTATTAAACAAGTTTAAAATATGGTGCAAGGAAAATGGCATACAAAGATTTCATTCAAAAAAAATGTAGCAAAAAAGAGAAAAATTAAAGACAGATGACTTGAGTCTTTTCTATAACAATGACAAAACTGAAAATGGACTCAAGAACAAAGTTCTTGGTATTCTTGTTGATAATAATTTATTTTGGTCTGATCATATAAATCTCATTACAAAGAAAACAAATTCCTATCTCTAGCTATTAAGAAAAATAAAGCATTTCATTCCTAACCTACTGTGTCACCTTAGACAAAAACTAAATTTAGCCTCATTTCTACTACTGTAACATCATATGGGGAGATACTTCTGATGTTAATATTAGGAAACTTTTTCCTCTGCCAAAACGAGCACTTACAATGGTATTAGATGGGCAACATGTAACACATTGCCCAGACAATACTTTGAAAAACGGCTTCACCCACTGAAATCCAAAATGACGTATACAGTTTCTCTTAAGTCCACCCATGTGGACTTATAAATAATTTTAAAGCAGAGAAACCAGCAGAATCCCAAACTTTAAATCAATGCCAAAAACTTCCTAATTCCAAAACATAAAAAAAGGAATTATTTAAGAACAGTTTTCAATACTCTGGAACCATTAATATATAGCATAATATCCGAAAATTAATCAAAGAATCTTATAGCATGTCAGGTTTTCACCATGGGTATATTAAATTGATGAAATCTAAATCTTAATTAATACTACATGTCCTATCCACCTCCTTCAGCTACGTTTTTGCGTATATGTCAGTATGTGTTACGCAGGAGTTCAACTTTGACTAGTGAACATTGATAGTAACTTCACCTAATAGTGTGTTTATAACTTACATGTGTAGTTAACTAGTCTTGGTCTGAAATTTCAGTGTACATAATTAATGTATGTAGACATGTATGCATGAAATGGGTATATATATATATATATATATATATATATATATATATATATATATATATATATATATATATATATATATATATATATATATATATATATATATGTGTGTGTGTGTGTGTGTGTGTGTGTGTGTGTGTGTGTGTTTTATTTATTCATTTGCAAGATTTACATACAAACTAATATTACTTAAATGACTATGCGTCGTTAAACACTCAATCTGCTCCGTCGTTAAAACATAATATTAGCAGGGTTTTTTCGCTCCAGTTGGGTTGTACGGTCTCTGCCCAACTACCAGTCTCGATATCCAATATATGCCATAAACTCTGAACAAAGCTATTGTACTTTTATAATTAAAATGTGATCATCAAGATGCACTTAGACTGGTATGAATCAATATTTACATAAAAAGAAGTTTCATTACATTTATGTAACTTTGTGCATCAAGTTCTGAATAAAATTATCAAACTTTGTTTAAAAGCACCCAGAAAAATATCAGTATTACCCATCCCCGACTGATCAAAACGTAACAGAATCCCAGTCTAGACATCAAGTCTCTAACTAAATATGCCCAGTCTACCTCATCTAGCAACCTTACTAATCACCCAACATTATTTTTATAAATATATGTATTACGAATTCCATCTTGATAAATCATATTCTTAAGTTAATGTTTCATAATAATGTAACGTTGTTTCTTTTGTCGATAACGGACGTTCCTACAAGTTCACCACAAATAAATAAAAATAAATAAATAAAAATAAGTTTGTGCCTATGTAAGGGTGAGATATTTTTTAATTCGACTGAATAAATCTTGCCGATGCGCCACAGGGGCAATATTTATCGTCATGTAGTTACGCAATAAGTACATTGTGCTTTTAAGAATGAACCAAAATACGCCAATTAAGCCAGGGGAAATGTGTCTTTAGTTTGATCTTATCCTATGGCTCTCGAAGGTATTTCAACAAGATTGACCAGATATACTGTTGATGCGCCGTTTTCGACTTAGTAATGGAATAAATTTGTCATTTCTTTGTGCTTCGTAACATGGTCACGTCATTTCGGGCAGAGAGGGTTTCATATAAACTTGCGCAATTTGATAGCAACCATCCAACGTACATGGTAGTGTCTGCCGACAAAGGCTGTTAATCTAAGTATCGATCATTAGCACCCCGGGAAAGTGGCTTCCCTGTACTGCTTTACTCCCGCTTTTGGTGATTTATGTTTTTTTAAAGGGATTAGTCCTGACCTACCACCCACTTTAACTGTCCAAATATCTAACATAGGCTGGTAAACTCGAACTTCGAGATTTAGTGCTCATCAAAAATACAAATACTGTTCACAACAATTGGAGTAATTTTTGTTGTCTCTAAAAACAAAACGAAGACCACGTGCAGTCAATAAAATTATTGACTCATAAAGAATGCACTCGGGCAAAAGTACCAATGCTGTTAAAAGTACCAATGCTCTTTAAAGTACCAATGCTGTTCTTGTATGATGGTGTTATTTTACTCTGCATGGTTTAGGCTGTCCAAAGACATATAGTTGGTCATTGGCTCTGATTTTCATATGGAGTTTATTTTAGTGTAAAATTGATAACTGGGGACTGAAAAATTCCTTCGGTTTTCATAGTAAAAGGGTTTCGGTCCCTTTGTGAGTCTGAATATTTCCAAACTGAGCATTTTGCGACATTCTTAATGGTGGCAGCAGGAGTATAAGTTTTGGTTGTTCTTATGCAACTGCTATTAAAGATCCGGGCAGTCAGTAGGTGCGGGCGATACGGGTGACCGCCTGGGATGCATAGCCAGGGGTGGGTGGGTGGAGGCGCCATTTCGAGGAATTTGCGGTATTTTAAGAGCGGGGAGCGCCTCTCCCGGGGCGCCAAATCGTCCAGAGCTAGCTTGCAACGGTCCTGACTGGACACACACACACACACACACACACACACACACACACACACACACACACACATTCATGAATACATACACGCATATTTTGTGTGATTTGGATTTTTAACGTAGCTTTAAGACTTTTTCAGTCATATCGCTATGATGTCTGCAGTGTGCCAGTTAAGACTGGTGTCTAGCACTGGGGCATCATGCCGCAGACATATAGTATGATGTCCCACCCAGTCACATTATCATTGACACCAGGCTGACCAGTCCTAACACTAACCTCTTTATGCTGAGCGCCTAGCGATGCAGTTGTAAGTACCAATTTTTACGTCTTTGGTATGAACCCACGACCTCCCGCATTCGAGGCGGATGCTCTAACTACTAGGCCACGTACATACATACATACATACATACATACATACATACATACATACATACATACGTACGTACGTACGTACCTATCTACCTACCTACCTACCTACCTACCTACATACATACATACATACATACATACATACATACATCACGATAGCTCTAGAAGGACTAACTTGAATTTCACAAGATCTGGTTGCCTTAAGTACTATTGTTCACTATAGTTCAAAGTAAATTTAAAGAAAGAACAATTTCAGGACGTAAAAATGATTTAGTTTCATGTCCATTTCGGTGTACAGAGGTTTCGGTCATCAGAAGCGTCCCTGTATCTTAAATTATCTCACTCTCTCCGCAACCTTAAATAATTTTGAGAATATTAAGCGCATACATTAGGGCCGGATCAGGGTGGGGGTAGGGTGGGGGCCTGGACACCTCAGGGTAAAAAAGACAAAATCAAAACGTAACACTTGTCACTTGAAATTCGACCATCGTTTTATTTTTGCGCACATTTCTTGGGTATTACGCACACTCTGAGTAAATAGATACATAGACTGTTGCTTTGGTGTCATTTCGAAGAAAGTCAGGGCCCTTTTAAAATTTTGTTCCCCCCCCCCCCGACACTTGACCTGATCCGGCCCTTTACATGTAGTAGTTTCTTTTCTCCTTTTAGAGGTACAACCTCTCAAAAACAATAACAAAAAAAACAACAAAAAAAAAAAAAAAAAAAAAAAAAAAAAACCCTCAATCCAGACAAGGGACCCCGAGTGGCCGAGTGGTCTAAAGCTCTCATCGTTCCGGATCACTGCCGTCTCACCTGTTTCTGCGTGGGTTCGAGTCTCAGGCTCAACTAACGTGGGTACGTGAGAAAGCTTGCCAGTAGCTTCTCGTGGGTCGGTGGTTCTTCCCTGGGTTTTCCAGGGTTCTTCCTCTACAAGTTATACTGGCCGCCACGATAGCCTATCTTATGCTGAAAAATGGCGTTACACCCTACAACAACAACAACAACAAACCAAACTAAAGCAACAAGCAAACAAATAGACAGCAAACAAATAAAGAAAAAGCAGCAAGACACATTAAAGTCGGGTACATATTTATAGGAAATTTATTTGGCTCACAAAATTCTTGACCGCTTTGGTTTGTCTCTGGGCAATGCAGTTTCCAACAACTGTCATCATGTGCTGATGTGCCCTTAAACATCAAACAGCCAGAAAACAAACAAACCGATCAATCAATCAACCAATCAAAATCCCACCATTAAACGTTCGGAAATAAAATTCGCTGCTTCACTGCTGCGTGTGTTTTATACTTAAGTAAATACTTACAGCTTCTGTGTGAATCGGATGAACAGCGAACACCAGCGAGGAGAATATGGCGCAGGATGAAGGCAACAAAAACACCTGATGGCAAGTGTGTGCGAATACACAGGTGGTGACAACATGAAGAATAACGTTGACCACATGAAAACTAAGAGGATTCAAACCAAAGAAATAATGGTTCCATCTGAAAAAAGAGAATGATATTTTTAATCGCAAAATGGATATGATATTTTAGAAGTTCTGAATGAAATAAACATATGTTGGAAACATTCAAAACAAATGTTTCTATATTTTTTTCAAGGGCACTGAAACGTATTGATATAATAAATAAATCAATAACATCGTAATCAATTATTTACATTTTTCAAGCAATAAGTGTTCTTTTTTTTAAAACTTACGCAAAGAAAACTTCAGAATTCAAAAAGATGAAACATGATTTAACTGCTCTGATGCCAGTGACATAACTAAAACAAAATCAGGCACATTTACATTTTCCTTAAACATTATGTGCCTCTTTAAACTATTTAAAAATTATCAAGAATGTTTATGAGTGATTTCGGATCAAAGTTTTAAGCATTTTGCAGTAAATTCCTTGTGAACAATATAAAAAGCATAAGAAAGTCTCACTGAAGTTTCTGCAACAAGGAATATCTTTCTTCAGGACGGTCGTGTACGAACATAATAAAGCCAGAAAAGATTTTGCTTTCTTAAACAAAGAAGTAATTTTCTTCTTGAAACTAAATCTTCAGCATGACGATGAAGATAATAATTTTGAATATTCTTCGCAACAATCATTAAATTCCACAGATTTCTTAAATTTTACAGAAATGAGAAATAATAAAGTAAAAAACAATTATTTCGAGGAAATTTAATGGACAAGGGTATCTTATGTTAATATAACCTATCTCCTAGCTGAAATTGTTATTTGAAACTATACGTATTGTTATTTGAGGCTGTACAAATTGTTATTTGAGGCTGTACAAACTGTTATTTGAAGCTATACAAATCTTTATTTGCGGCTGTACAAATTGTTATTTCAGGCTGTACAAATTATATTTGAGGCTGTACAAATTGTTATTTGAGGCTATACTCTTTTTCGATTACAGCTGCTTTTTCGCAAAAAAGCTTAAAATATCTTATTTTGTATTTATACATAAAAGGATATATTCTTTCTTCACGAAAAGAAACCACGTAGTTGCAATTTCATGAAAAATTTATTCTTCGAAGTCTCAAATATTTAAGACAGTAATAATAATATTAATGCCATTTATTTCTGTACCTAGAATGGTGCTTCATCACCAAAGTTTCTATTTTCACCAAAACACATTCTTCATGCAAGTTGTTCTTATTACGAAAGAATACCCTTAAAATCGGAAATACCTAAAAGGGATAACCATTTTCCCGTATTGTAGTTGATAAGGGGGACGGCAAGTCAGCGCAGGACCACTTGTACTTGTTAAACCAAAGACGCGTTAGCGCTAAATGTCGACCTTGGACTCCTTGTTTTTTTGGATACCCGATATTAGTTAAACTTACGATGCATTAGCGTTAAATGCCAACAATGAAACTTGTTTTGGACACCCGACATCAACACTAAGATGCATGACGTTATATAATGTTCTAGACCGCTTATTGTTTTTTGTTTTTTTTTCGTGGGTTTCACGCCATTTATTAGCACCTGGTAGGCTATACATGACGACCAGCATGTTTGGTAGAGGAAGAGCCCCGAAAACTCTGGAAGGAGCCACTGACCCACGGAAAGCCACTGGTAAGCTTTCTTACACAACCACGTTGGCCTAGCCCGAGACTCGAACCTACACAGAGGTGAGGTATCAATGATCTGTAAAGGCAAATGGCTTAGACCGCTTGACCAAAGGGGGTCTATTCTAGATAGTTCATATCTAGACCGCTTGGCCAAAGGGTGGCCTATTCTAGATAGTTCATATCTGAAATTTTCAGATTCGATATAATTGTTAAAATAAGACTCACTATCAAGAAAGTCCACAGCAGTTCTTTAACAATTTATTGGCACATCCGTGGTGTGAATCCAAGTTCAGTTCTGAGTTTACTTACGTCGCGAGAATATTCAAGCTGTCGCAATAATATTCAAGCTGTCGCAGTAATATTCAAGCTGTCGCAATAATATTCAAGCTGTGAATGCAAGGTTCAACCTGGATTATTACCAATGCTTAGCTCGCAAAAGATTTAAATTATTCGACGTTTCTTAAATTTTGTTTGGAACGAGCGGTCATGTAAGAGTCTACACACATGGACAAAAAGTACTGTTTTTATTTGATAATAATGAAGAATAGTGTAGTGACAGAGGATCGTACACGAATGCTAATTTCAAATTACTGAAACGACTTAAATAATTTCCCACAGGAGAGCGAATCAGGACTATTCTACACCCACCAGCCAGCGGGAGAAGGAATAATTGTGCAAGAGAAACCACAAAAATATTTCGCTATCTGAAAATTTGATCTATATTTTCTTTCTGCCATCATTTAACCCAAAATTCTATTGTTAGCTTAAAACGCTATTATATGAAATACCATGCATTAAACAGAAGCCGAATGGAGACATGTCTCAATATGACATTGAAATTGTCCAAGTGTACGCGAAACACCCGCAACCCTACGGTCGTAAGTTTTGCACGCTTATCACTAAGCCTCCTCTTCGCTAGCCAAGGTTTCCGATATGTCAACCCTATCTACATCTTGGCGGATCGAACATATATTTCTGTGCTTCGGGTCTGTGAATATCACTGGATGCAGTAGCTTTCAAACAAAATTAAGTTGTTTAAATCTGAACACTGTTCATAATGATCGAGACAGAGAAGCACACAACTTGAATGGACTCATAAAAATAAACAATTTTCCATTGCCGGTTCGTGTTTTGTATAAATACTTTTGACACAAATAAACATCTAATGGCTTATCTCTGGTACATTGTCATACTTTCGATGTTAAACCTACAAAGTATCATTCTGAAGTCAATCGCCTCTACCATTTTCGGCCGATATACAATGCGCCGCTGTTACACGTTATTGGCTAATTAGCATTACATACTCAGCGAGGCAATTCGTGAAATCCAATATATGTCGCTAGGACAAAGCACTAAAATATCTGTTCGATCCGCCAAGGTGTAGATAAGGTTAACATGTGGAAACCTTGGCGAGCGAAGATGACTAAGGCGCCGCAGCTTCTGCCTCCATTACCAGTAGTCGTTTCTTACGAAATGCAGCAGGGAGCACCGGGCATATTCTATCCTTCGGTTCGTCGTGATTATAAAACTAAACCAGAGACATTTTTCGCTATCTCAAAACTTATCTGGAGATATTTTCTGTGATCATTCCAGTAACAATTAATTGCAAGTTCAAAAGGATATTATACCAATCGTTGTTCATTAAACAGAAGGCGATAAGGGGGACATGTCTCAATCAGACAACAAAACTACATGTTTATGCGAAACACCTGCACTTTTATGGTCGTGAATTCGGCTTGATAATCGCATTGAAACTTATTTTGTTTTACTTTATCCAAAAATATAGCGCAGCCTTACACATGCTGCAGACACAGTAGGTAAAGATGTAGACATATTCACTGTGTTGACCTCAATTGGGCAAATAATTTGTCTAATGAAATAGATGAACATGAATGTGTATAATCATCAAAAAATGTGCCATGGGGAAAAACAATTCGCATGAGTCTATTACTTACCCCGGAGGTATATATGTTGCTAATTGTAGTTTTAATTCTAGACCAGTCAGTGGTGGGGAATGTACCTTGCAGATATCAACTACAAACAAATAATTACTTAACCTGTTCCCTTGTCGGAGACGATGCTTCGTTTTCAATATGGCATTTAGAAATAAAAGCTGATTCATTTGTTAAATGCATGGCAGAAGCTATCAAAGTGTAGCATACCAAAGACTTAAAAAAAATAAATGGTGCGAACAGCTGCCTCGCTAAGCACTCAGCATTAAGATATGTTTTAGGACTGGTCGGCCTGGTGTCAGGATAATGTGATTGGGTGGGACATCATGCTATATATCTGAGGCATGGTGCCACAGTGCTAGACATCATTATAAACTGCCACACTGCAAACATCCTAACAATATGACTGAAATATTGTAAAAGTTACTTTGAAAATCCAAACCCAAACCACACACACACACACGCGCGAAAGCAACACGCTGTAAGGGCAGTTATCTGCTGATATGACTCTACCGAAGGAAATCAAAGATTACGACTATTCGTCTCGTTTTTATTATATACAGGGTACGATCCAGAACAAAAATTGTAAAATCTATCTAACGTCAAGCTCTTGTAAGTATAGCACACAGTCGTGCTAATATGATAGTAAGTATATCTGACAGGTCAATCAAGGTCCCCGCGGCAACATACTGACTGTAATGACATCGTGGAGATCCCACGATCTCATTACACAACAAATGACTTGCTTTATCTATTGCTCTAAAATTCCGGATCAAAACTGAGGTACTGCTTGGATAATACATTACTTTGCATTGCAATTATTTCATCCCATCGTCGTCAGCAGTAAAAAGCCTTTTATTATCATGTAACGAGACTTTATGGTAGCATGCGTTGGACATACCCTAATTACAAAACAAGGAATATTATATTGTGTAAATGTTTGGTCACTTAAGATAGGAGATAGGAATATATATATATATATATATATATATATATATATATATATATATATATATATATATATATATATATATATGGTGATTGGTTAATTAGTTAACGCGTTTAAAATCCTTCAGCTGACAACGACTGATATCCTGAGGTTCTTGGAAATAGGTGAAACTGAAGCCAGCCTGAACAACTGTTATTTGATCATTCTCGCTTAGCATAGGCCTCCAATACCCTTGCGTGTGATAATATCAATAAAAATATATTCTTGTCCTGTACACAGCTTTTTTTGTCAAATTCGTATGCAACGTGTACACTATCAAGCTAAAATGACGTAACTTTTCCTCGCATCAAAGCGCGAAAGACAGTCCAATATTGCACTGCAAACTATTCTGTTTACATCACAAGTGTATGGTACACCATTCTGCTATAATGATGTAGCCTTGTTTTTCAGAGAGGTGAGAAAGACAGTCAGGAAGGTAGTTACCCGTATGTAAAAGATCACCTTCCCCCGAAACAACCAAACAATAATAAGACTGGTACTTTAGAAAAGTACCAAGAGAGGACGTGGGAGTAATGATATGTAAAGAACTTGGTACTGAGGCTAATATACACAAAATTTGTGAAAAGGAAGGAATTTTTTGGGGTTGTATTGAAGCTTTTGCAGTATGATTTGTTTTGTTGTTTCGTTTTAAAGGGTTTTGTTGAACATATTATTTTGTATATGAAGTGGTGGAGCTGTTTGGTATTGGACAGAAAAGTCTTGTATTTGGTAGCACGTACGAGAACGTCTTATAATCGCAGTAAGAAGAGTGTGATAGAAGCATAATTGTAAGGAAAGATGTAACTACAGAAGAGAGTGGAAACCGTACCTATGCTGCTTTGTATTGTAAATGTATTCCATAAGGAACACAGTGATGAAATAAAACTGAACGGAAGAACTTAACATATGCACATAATCATAAATAACAGTAGGAGGCGAAGATGAACCATACGTATATTTATTAAGCATGGAAAATATAACTGGAGAGCGGGGCGTGTTGGTTCTGACAGCAGATTTCACAACTTTAGCAGATTTCAATATTAAATGAGTTACGGGTGTTAAATGTTTAACATTCATGGTTGATCAACTAAGTATAATATACTCAGATGCTCGCACTGTTCTTATATTAATGAAATACTAGTACTCGTTTCAGCAGAAGTAATACTAAAAAGATACGTTAGATACTTTATGATACTAATTGTGCAATATCTAATGTTATTTTTAGTTGGCAAGATAAGGTGGCTACTGACAGAACTCAAGAGTACCGGATATTCCTTTGTACACACGCAATAAGGACATGTTGAAATACCGGCCTGTCTGATATACCACCGGACAAAAGACCACCCTATGGACATACCGGTCAGTAAGTATCTAAACGAATCAAGAAACACAGATTTGACATAAATAACTTTTTGAATCCATCTTTTTAATCTTATTTCTTCGCACTTTAATGACAGCTTCCATAATCTGCAAGATTTGTTTTATAAGCGTTCAAGTCACAGGTCATTCACTGAGTGACTATTATATCCCTCAGAATCAGTTAGATGAAAAATAGAAAAACTCACAGTTAGGGAAGGTTATTGGATTTAAGTTACAGACAATGATACCTTTGGTCCTTATTTACGAGAAGAAAGGGACACCTTCTCTCTTTTGTCGTCACAGGTGCACGAGTTTATACCTTTTTCATTACAAAATGAAGTAAATTGGGGCATTTTGTCCATAGCAATGGCGGTCAAAATGTTTGCTGGTTGACCCTCAAGTAATCCTTCAAATTAAAACTTCCAAGTAAAAAAATTCTTACTTATTGAACCGATGGTTTGACAATTATTGGCATTCTCCATCTGCTTTTTTGTTTTCACCCCGGGTCTGTGCGCATGATCTCATTTGGGAACTGCGACAGTGTTCGCCAGTTTCCGATCTTTCGCACGTATAAGTCACTGATGATAATAAACTTTTTTTTTTTTTTTTTTTAAATGAGGTGCGAGATCTTCAATCCCACCTCCAACATACGCGATTACGGTGGCAATTCGTCGAGACCCAGAGTAACTACCGCATATACATATGTAACGACCAAAGTTAATCCATCCAGTAATCCGTCCAATTAAAACTTCTACTTAAAACAATTCTTACAAATTGAACCGATGTTTTGACACTTTGTTTTCACCGGGGTCTGTGCGCATGATCTCGTTTGGGAACTGCTACAACGTTCGTGAGTTTCCGATCTTTCGTATATATAAGTCACCGGTGATAATAAACGGCTAAAAAAAAAAAAAAAAGAATTGAGGTGAGAGATCTTCAGTCCCGCCTCCAGCATAAGCGATTGCGGTGCACATGGTCGAGACCAGACTACCTACTGCTTATACATATGTAATGACCCATTATGAAGAAAGGGTACAACACACGGAATACTAGTATAACGGAAAATGAATTCAATATATTATAGTAAATACCACAAATGATGACAAAACCACATGACATATTAATGTGAAAAATAAACGCATATTATGTCAAGCGTATCGCATATAATTTCTAAACTACCACATATAATAGCAAAGACATCGCGTATAATGACGAATATATCGCATGTGATAAAACCCCACAACATATTATGAAGAAATTATCGTATATAAAGACAAAACCACCGAATATAACAACTAAAAACCACACGTCATCACTGGCGATCCATACAAAATGGTGCATTCCCTAGCTTACAACAACAATAAACAGCGAAACATCACTGAATATTGCAACGTCTTTAGAACGGATTGTATTGATCACTTGTGCTCACCTGTAATTTAATATGTATAGGTGTATTTCAGTTTCTGAAGATCACTTCATACAAACGAGAAATCTAACGATTCCAATAAGTCTAATTTTGATTTGACATACAATCTAGGGAGAGTCTAATTCAATATCTTAGTTACATTGATTTATATACTACAGACATTCATTAGCAATATCAGCGCTTTAATAACTTTGAAGTGGAAATACTGTTTTGCAATCTAGACTTGAAGTGAGTCCAAAGGGGTTCTTGTGAATTGCAGTTTCGGTTCAAAGAGGTTGTAAAGTTTTCGAACTTAACACGAGATTATCATTTCAGGCATTCGTTTGTCAACTCGCTCTCTTTAACTATGGACGCAGAGAGATGTACCGGTTCAGCTCATAAAGAGATTTTATTTTTAGGTACATATTTAAATCAATTTCGTATGAATCTGCTGTAGCTTTGTGGTTAGCGTGCCTGACTTGCATATTAGTTAATTGTGAGTTCGAATTTTGCTCAGATCGAGTCGGCTGCAGTGGTTCGTTTCTAAGAAATGCACAAACCTCATTTTGTTATTTCATTTTCTTTATTGAGTGTATTGCTAGTATATACATATATATTTTTTTTTAATATTAGTAGCATTAAATTAATTAGTGTTGTTAGTATGTATGCAATTCTTTTTTGTGTGATTTATCACGTGATAAGTATGTACCGTATATAAGCATGTATCTCTAGTAAATATTATGGATGGATTGTTTGACATTTTGTGTGCTGGCTTTAGTGCTTGCTTTGTTTTCTTAACTGAAGAACAATAACAACTTGATGAAATAGAAGGTAGTAAAAAATCATTACAGCTTATGTCTTACATGTTTTTATGTTCATGTGGCTACTATGAACGGGATTTTGGTTTGGTTTGATGCTTTACGGCACAGCAACACAAGTAGGTTATTTCGTGCCGAGACAATGCAAGTAAAACGGCTTGCCCAAGGACACACCACGGTAGCTGACCCAGGCTTATCCAATGGTAGGATTCGAACCCACAGCCGTCTCGATCGTGAGTCCAGAACGCTAACCACTGAACCACCGCATCTCCCTAAACTGGGATTAGAATTAATTCTGGTTGCAGTTCCAAAAAGAGATCGGAATAGGCTTAAACCAAGCTGCTTCAGTACTAAATAGTTTTTCATGTGCTGATGTGATGTTTAACATCCATCCGTCCATCACCAATCAATCAAAACTATTTGGTGGAAAAATATCAAACAGAACTCTAAATCAAATTTATGTACACTTTTTAAAAATATCTAACTTTCTTAGTCACACCACTGAGAAATTAGTAAATGTTACTCATATATTTCAAAGCCACAAGTTGTTTCTCGACTATAATAAAACCGATGGCAGGACGAGATCTCCAGTGTAAATAGCACATAATACACACAGCCTGACATAATTGGGTCATTCAGACATTGACCAGGACGTAATAAACACGTAATTTTTAGGCTTTTAAGGCCGTTCTGGAGGAACGTCTGATGCGACCATGATAGCACCCTCCCCCCCTTCATAAAAAAATGATAATATATAATCATCTGTGCCTTTTACGTCATTTCTGTGACTAAACACAATCAAGCCCGTTTATCTGGAACTGGATGTAAATACACTTATGGCGACTGCTATTCGTACGGAGGACGTGCACTAATTCTCTAACGACCATTTGCACGACAGTTGTATTCCACACTACCCTAAAACTATCGGCATGGCGATTTGATGAATGCTTGATGACGAATGTAAATTACTGTAATGATCTTGCCATTAATATTCTGATAAGCGTTATTTTTGACGGACTTGACTATGGAACATTTCGCGTTAGTTGTACAGCTGACAGACTTGGCTGCGAAAGCGATACGTCTTAGATGAAATCCAACTGTAACGTACTACTGTATATGCAATATCTTCAAGTAAATACACAGAGAAAGCTTATAATGGGGTGACAAGAAGGGTTTTAGCAGAGCAATTGAGGGTGCTTTAGCGCCAGTTTTCTTTGCCAATACTCTTTGAGTCCCTTTCTACGATGTTTAACACGAGATAATATTCTCTAGCTGATTTAATGTATGACCCTATCTATATTTCCGACTTTTAAATGATTGACTCACATTATTTTAAAAACCGGGTGATAGATGTTTCCTAGTTTCTTACTCTCCATTTAAAGATAAAACGTATATCACCTGGCCATATGTTTCCCAGTTTTTTACTCTCTATTTAAAGATAAAACGTATATCACTTGGTTAAATATTTTTAAAAACTATTTCCAACTTATCACGTGATTATACTTCTATCTGTCATTAGTACATGTACGTTGGACAGTGATGTAAGATATTTAACAGCACCTATTTTATTGATACCTCATTTATCACACGTTTAATAGACTATTTTTAAGGCAGGACAAGAAGTGAAGACATTGCCTAAACTTAAGATTTTCTACTGTGAAACTTTCTAGACAGTTTGGCGCGTAAATTTTACTGCTTCTTGATCACTTTCCGTTGTTAACAAATTTCATCGGCTAAATAAACACTGCCATTAAATAATATTTCTTCAGTTGAAGAAACAATTGACTTGAAAGTGCAACACTTTCATACAGTCCCAAAAATTTACATGGATATGTATATATATTACTTGCTTCTTTTTGGAATATATTCATATTAGAAAATGGAAGAGATCTGACGAGACGAGAAGTCCGCCGCGATACAATTATGAATATGTTTAATTCGTTTAGAATGACGACATGCATAGTTTTCCATGAAGTCTGGTACACGGCATCTGTTCGAATAGTATTTTCATAATATATTACACGGCAGCTGTGTCAATAATCTTTCCCGGTTAGGTAAGTGGTACCTTGGGAATATCCTGGGTAGAAAGATAGACGATAAAAGAAAGAGAAAGAAAAAATATTCCCATAAAGAATCGTTGTAAATCCATATAAAATATATGGCCAATCCACAGTTTAGCATGGAACGACTCAAAGGGTAGGTTTACAATAATTGCTGTTTCCAAAAGTTTTCATCATTTAAAAAAAGGATGGCTATTAAAAGAACGATTTTATGAAAGAATTCCACCCTTATCAAGGCTTTGCAATCTTCGCCTCACCAAAGAAGGATTTTATGAAAGAATTCCACCCTTATCAAAGCTTTGCAATCTTCGCCTCAGCAAAGAAGGATTTTATAAAAGAATTCCACCCTTATCAAAGTTATGCAATCTACGCCTCACCAAAGAAGGATGTTAGGGTGGTGGTGATGCTGAGAAAAACCATCCTCCCCCAACTCTCAGCCTACACGGTAGTATACTCGATCAAGGGCGTATGAGCTGACGCTCCTGGACATTACCACCTAAAATAACCTTGTGCTAAAGAAAACCAATGGCCCCACAAAACTATTTAGAAGATAAAGTCTCATTGAAGATCAAGAGATTCTTAACAAATGGACGGAATACTGTTCAGAGCTTTCCAACCAGGAGACTTCTGGAGACCAAGTTGTATTATACTTCCCACTGACCACAACAGAGGTTGACCACCCGATCATCAGGGAAGAAATAGAGGCAGCAGTAAAGGAACGAAAGAAAGGGAAATACTAATAGAATTTGTTCAAACAGGAGCAGCCTCCATGATAGATGTCCTCACAACAATCTGCACAAAAAAAGAACCTGGCACAGAGGAGAATGGCCCACCCCATGGACCTAGTCTCTGACCGTCACTCTTCCTAAGAAAAGGAATCTGCAGCTGTGCCAGAACTACCGCACAATCAGCCTCATCAGTCACCCAAGCAATGTTATGTTTAAGATCATCCTCAACAGACTGAAACCTCAAGCAATGCGCATCATCACTAAATAAAAAGCTGGTTGCAGAGCAGGACGTAGGAGTATAGAACAGATCTTCAATCTTAGAATCCTCTGTAAAAAGTATCTGCAGCGCCAAGAGGGCATCTATCATGTCTTCCTTTACTTCGAGAAGGCTTTTGACAGGGTATGGCAATGCAGTCTTGTGGGTCAATATGTGGATATAGAACATTCATGCAAAACTATTCAGCACCGTAGAAAATCTGTATGAAAAGGCGATTAGCGCAGTTCTAATCAATGGCAAGATATGAGACAGGTTCAGAACCACAGTTGGAATCAGATAGGGGTGCCTCCTCTCACACACTCTCTTCAAAATCTGCTTGGAAAGGATCGTGTCCGATGCCTTGGAAGACCATAAGTGTTGGAGGGAGAACAATCACTAACCTGCGCTTCGCTGATGACATCGATGTCTTAGCAGGAGAATGACAAAAACTGGAAACCTCTTTGAACCTTCTCAACCAAGCATCACCAAAGTATGCGATGGGGATCAACGCTGAAAAGAAAACAAGTTAATGACAAACAACCGGAGTAGCATTCAAAATGAAATAAGAGTGAATGGACAGAAGCTGGTCACAGTGACAAGCTTCAAGTGCCAAGGTGTTATTGCCTCTGATGAAAGTTCAAAACCTGAGGTTCTTTCAGGGATTGCGCAGACAACAGCTGCACTGGCTAGGCTGAAGCCTATTTGGAAGGACGGCAACGTTACGCTTCGATCCAAGATCAAGCTTATGCACTCTCTTGTCATGTCCGTTTTCCTGTACGCATGTGAGACATGGACCCTGACAGCAGAGCTAAATAGAAGAATCCATGTCTTAGAGATGCGATGTTATAGAAGGATCTCGAAAATCTTACACTTAGACCAAGTCGCTAATGAGGAGATGCGCATTATAATCCAAGGCGCAATTGGACCATATGAAGATCTGTTCACCACCATAAAGAAACACAAACTGAGATGGTATGGTCACGTCTCACGCTCATCTGGGCTGTCCAAGACAATCTTGCAGGGCACAGTGAGAGGAAAACAAAAACGAGGCAGACAAAAGAGGAGATGAGAAGATAATATCAAAGGGTGGACAGGCATGGACTTTGAAAAGTCCCAAAGAGCAGCTGAGAACAGGGCAAAATAGAGTGAGATTGTCGCAAAGACATCGGTAGTGCCCCCAAAACCTGCCATGTTACGGAAGAATATGAATGAATAAAAAAAATTAAAAACAAATGGCATGGTTTACATAACCAAGAGCACCCAACTTGTGACTATTGGTCATTATATGTTCAGTGACCTTGACCTTTGACCAGCAGATGCCAAAATCAAAAAGAATTTTTTTTTTTTTTTATTTTTTTCAACCGTCCATTACAAAGTATGCATGTTAATTACTGCGACAAAAATAAATAATCATGTCGGGTTACGATGACCGAGACCTATCATCATTACACACACACACACGCGCGCGCGCGCGACTTCTTCATTTCTAGTACAACAACCAATTTGTTAGGTATGGTGAAGGTATTTCGCAGAAACAAAGTATTAACGTACGGACGGATACTCTTCCTTTTTTTACGAAGGCCTGTTGACCTAATTCTGTCAAAAAAATCTCCACGAAAACGTGAGCGCTTTTTAACTTAGAGTATAAAAATGTCGTAACATGCTACATATGAGGGATTTTCCGGAGAAAAATTGGATTTTTTAAAAAAAACAATTATACATTTTCATATAGATTGTTTATTTTACACGGGGAAAAAAAACTTTTTCGTGAAGACATTGCATCGACTGGCAAAGGGCGTATTTTCGTGAAGAAACTATTCTACATGAAAACTGCACGTAATGTATGTTAGTATCCAGGGTGTCTGAGGAGTTTGGGGTGGGTCGGTTCCCAATTCCTCGGCATGATTTATTCAATAATGTGTTAAAAATGCTCTCAACACCGACAGCAACAAAAAACGACAAAACAATCACTAAGAAAGTTTTCAAAGCAAAAAAGAAAAAACCCCAAATAAATAAACAAAAATTGAAAAAGAAGATACATATAGACCGACCGAAGTAAAGAGCATTCTCCGTTTTAAACAAGGATCAATTGTTACACAACGATAAAGGTTGACACTTTTAAGATTGCTTCGAAACATTATCACTGTGTCGAGAAATAAAATGTTCATGTTTTATTCGATGTATGAATATATGACTCCTGACATGCTGAAATGTGAATACCTGTGTATAGTACATTATTCATATATGTATCTGTTGACCATTATAGTTACACATATTAATTAATTTTAAATGTGTACGTACTTGTGAGGATACTTGAGTGCGTAAGTGACACCCTTTTACAATTATTTTTTTATTTAACACAACTTGTTACAAAAAAACTGAGGACCACGTGGCAGATGGGTCTTTCGTGACTAAATGTGTTATCCTTGTTAAATTATTATTATTATTATTATTATTATTATTTGTCGAGCCCTCCTTGATGAAAACTCGAAATTAGCAATTACTTTTGACATATGTTCGTGCGACCGTACACGCCATATATTAAGCTCAATGTTTAAGCTAAGTTTTTGACTCTCCTTTTGTTCATCACTTTTCTAACTACATAAGAGTTCAACACAAAGAGGGTCTCTTGTTTTAAAGACAGTAGTTAAAACAACGTCCGTTAGATTCGGAATAGAACTGCACACATTAATGCCGTATTAAGACATTAAAAGAAGGGTGTTGATATACTTGACAGTTTTAAAATCTATGTTGGAAAGCCTTTCTTTTCAATTCCCTTGACCACTTTAGGGAAAAATGCATTACTACAATCAGTACAAAATAATCATACACGGAATATAAGAAACAAACCGAAATAGCTATCGAAGTAAGGTCGCTGTTGAAAATGCTTTTGTAGCCTATTGATAAATTTTTGAAACCATTTTTTTATGATTTCTATGGCCACCATATTATTCGAGCTTGGGAACGTAAAATTTGAAATGGCCAACAAAATTTCAACTAGGGTAGCTTTTAAAGTTACAAAGATACTTGGAGAGCTCATTTACTTTTGCGAATGCTAGAAAGAAATCACATTGCAGCACATACCGCAGTTAGGGGCCATATATAACACACAGTGAGTTTAGAAACGATTTAAAACTTCTATATGTCACCCATTCTCATTTAACATGCAAATGAGGTTTGCAGTGGTCAATTTAACACTAAAATGATAGGGAAAGCAAATGTAATTTTGCTGTCATGCTAGAAAATTAACTGTGCTTACCCAAGAGACGGGTTGAAGTTAAGTATAACAGTGTTCTACTGGAAAGCAATTCACATATAAAAAAAACCCCCCACATTCCTATTTTAAATAAAGATTCAATATTTCGTTAATATCAGTACTATCCCCACCTCCCAAAACAAAACATACAAACGCTCCCTTCAGTTCTGAATATATATATATATATATATATATATATATATATATATATATATATATTCTTTAATTCAACTTTATAACATGCAGTGTCAACGTTAATGTCCAATAAAAGCTCTCTTTTTGTTTCTTTTAAGTTATTCATGTCTTCCAATTTCAATTATCAAACTGGGTAAATTACATAACTGTTAAGTAAATATTTTTTAAAAATAGTTTTACTGACATAAAGACGCGTGTCTTCTAATATAACACATCAACTATTCATAAAGTATTTTAGAGACTTTTTAGTAAGGCAAGAATTGTAAACACTACTAGACAATTATACATACATATATCACACACACACACACACACACACACACACACACACACACACACAAACATGTACCTATATACATACAAATCCACAGCTGCATCCATATCCATATATACACATGCATGCATGAAAAACATGAATCTCACTATGGGCTATATTGGTCTTTCTGCAGACAAATATCAGTTCAAGCATGTGAAGGCAAAGTCAGCTTTTTTGTTCGTGATGATTGTGATGTATACAGTTTGTTATGTGAGCCTCGTCAATGTAACAGTTACAGACACGTGACAAGTATCCTGTATCACGCAAGCTACAAGGCGTACATAGTCCTGTAAAATGAAGATGAAACATGCTGTGAACGTAAGATTATTCAATTAAATTTCGGTATAATAACCAGAGGTTTCCCCATTCACAGTTTCTATCTGCATTCTATTTTTAGACAGTGAAATGCCATTTAAGCAGCTTTTGTAAAATACGACAGATTACGTTTTTCTAAAAGTATTCGTAAATTTATTTTCATCATCAGCCTGGATTCTCTCTTTGAATACGAATACTAAAAACAAAAACAAAAACAAAAAAACAAAAAAAAACAACAAAAAACCCCAACAACTTGTTGGTATGACTTCACTTACTCTTGATCCATTGTAACATGTCATGTTGAAACGCTTGTGACATGCGACATTCCCAGAACAGGTGTGACATTGTTTCAGGATGTGACGTACACCAAGAACAAAGATGGATTGTGACAATTTTGACTGTTTAAAGTAAAGTACTTTTTGCAGTTAAAATCCAAAGTAAAATATTCACTTGCATCTATTTAAGATTTGGGAACTTTGTGATTTTAAATGGAAGTCTAAATAATTGAGGCCAATCATTATCTTCAATGTTACTGAACTGGGCATTCCATTTTCTTTTAAAAGTTGGTTTCATCATTTTCAATTAATTTCATTTAAAACGTTTAAATCCTTTTTAATGATGGCGTGTGCCAACAAATTATAAAAGGTTCTTGCAAACTAAAATCTCAGCTGAAGTTAAATTTCTTTTTATAAGATTTTATAAGCGTTAGTGTGCTTGAAGATCTAAAATGTTGTTTCTGTGTGATAATCTCCTTTTAAAGTTCTCAAAACATATCTTCATTAATACATCATTTACACAGAGCAGGGATCGTCCTGGGCTTCGCCAATGTCGCAGATTGCGATTTTTTTCCCTTATTGGCTACAAAATATATCTTCTGGCGATTTTTTTGGCGACAGCCTTTTTGGCTGTTTAATTTGTACATACAATCATGGATTTAGAGTGGAGAAATTCGAAGGGACCGCGAAAGGAAGCCACACACTTGCATACACAATGCACTGGAATCTGTTACATAATCAAATCCTTTGTTCGTATTGACAAACTTATCTTTACAGTGCATTGTTACATCATAATCCGCTTATGTTGACATCTGGCCTGAGTACTGTATGCTGTGATACGCTCAATCATGCTACCGGACTATACCTACAATCGACCGACCCGTGAAGACGCGAACAGAAACAGATACAATTAATTGAATGACGGCTAATCCTTCTGTTGTTTATTTTAAATATACCAATAAAATAATTTTGCTGAATCTTCAGAGAAAACTGATTACCTTTGAAGTACCGAATGCTGTGTATAAATACAAAGCAAATGGAAGAAAATCTCAATCAGAATTATATACTGTCAAAAGTGCAACTTTATCATGGGTAAACTCCTGTTGGACAAGTAAAGTCATTGGTAAATAAATCTAGCCTAAATTGCCATGGGTTGGTGTTTTGTGATGGCTTGGTCCAACGGGATGGTCCCTTCAGTACTTGGTGACGAAGTGCAACTTTCGAGAAGTGAATGCCATGAGGGTTTGCCGCTACGTGGGAGAAAGGAACGTCGAGAAGATGGATTGCCACTTCCATGTAGAGAGGGAAGCCGTGATGGATTGCCCCTGCTTGAAAACAACGTGGTATGGATAGAAGAGGACAATCAAATGGATTAAAGAAGTTTTGAAAACAATGGAAAAAGAAAAGGATAAAGGACTATGCTTAAGATTATGAATAACAGATAACAGGATGAATATATGACAACGACTCAGAACGGAAAAGGACTAGATTTTATCTTTGTATTCGTAACTACAGAAGTTTTGCAAGCAGATTTTGAACAATTTTAAGAATTGACCAATATGAATTTGGATGTGATATATGTGAAAAATGCGATATATAACTACTCCAAACTCGAGAAAATTGAGACTAGAGACTTGTTATTAGAAATGTGATAGACAGTTTGTAGAAACTGAGATATAATGTTCAAATTACCAAGTGAATATCTATTAAAAATTGACTTTAGACTAACGGACGGTGTCTAGATCTTCGGACTGCTCACCTTGACTTTTTACTATCTATTCTATAGCTGTTACATACATTTTAAAGTAGGTATATAGATTTGCGTTGAGATGAAATTGAAGACTAAATATGTAATTCTAAAATTTTGTTACAAAAATTTTAAGTGTTAAATTAATGTGAAAATAGTTATTGTTATAACTTTTTATAATGTGAAATGCAGAACTAAACTTTAAGTAATTTAGATGGTATCTATTTGTTATAACTATAATTTTTGTCAATAATTAGGACTTTGTAAACTATATATAATGTGAACTTATTGGAAATAGTGGAAACGTGCAGCACGTGCACATGGTGCTCACTGTTGAGAGCACAGGTTGTGCACGTGCGCCATGAGGTACTCTGGATCTGAACTTATGTACTAAGCAGCTTATGCTATTGTATTATAGATTAGTATAAAAACTAAAACTCTATTTCTCTTTAATAAAAAGATATTACGAAAAAAATTACAAAAAATTAACAACTGAGGAAAACAACAAATTTGAATGGCGTACATTCCCTAACTCAAAATTAATAAAATCAAAATTCTATACATAAAAAAAAGTAACACAAATTACACATACATATTGGAGAAACAAGAACACATAAAAACCCTTTAACTTTCGATCTAGGGGGTCCCTCAGATGATGTTAATTCTGAGAGGGACCACGCCAATAACGGTAAACGTAAGTTAGACGTTGCGTGTTCATCGTCTCATCCTAAGAGTTAAGTTAACAAAATTAACAGCATTTTAGATTTAATGCAAATTCATCAGACAACACAGTCACTGAACCTGATGCTATACCTGACAGTCCAACATCTACATGTAGTGATGGCAGTAATGCTTCAAGTGCAATACCAAATCATGATGAACGGGTCAAAAGTTCCCGAAAATTTCTCGACAGCTGAAAACTTGAGCGTCCGTGGCCGAGATATGATAAAAAATTAAAGGAGATGTTCTGTGAAATATGTATCAAGGCACAAGTCGTCAATTCATTTACAGCTGGCTGTGATTCTGTTGATTTTGTTCATTCATCTTTTACTTTTGCCAAATCCCGTGTTACGACTCCAGGGACTTAAACTACGCAACCAGAAATAGCAAAACAAACAAGTTTTACGTAATTGAAAAAAAAATATTTCTCAAAATACAGGAGTAAAAGAATTAAATTCATTTACAGCATGATGAATGAATTCCTATTTCCTAAAAGTCCTTTCAATTCCAATAGTTCCAAGAAATCCGAATACGTTCCAACGATAAAAGCCCCTCCTGTGTTTAAGTTTCAAATGTACAGAAAGATTTCCAAAGAATTCAAATAGTCGCTGAATAAATTTATTTAATACCGTACAGTTTGTTCCAGCGTGTCATGCAAAAAATAAATCTTTTCACAAACCAAGCTGGGAGATAGAATCCGAAAACACACAGATGGGGACCTACCATCGGGAATTTTTTGCAGCATATTTAAGCATCGTCTTCACTAAATATTAACCGATTTTTCGGGTCCAATACACGTGAAATTCTCAAAGGACACGCCGTTTCTCCCTGTAGAGTGCGTTATTCCCCCCCGCCCCCCGCCCCCCGCCCCCCACGTGCCCCATTTGATAGTCTGGTCAGCTGTGCCGAAACTGCACAATAAATAAAGGTTAGACTCAAGCCTCTTCAACATACTTCAAAGAAACCGCCTGTGCTACAGTGAGTAAAAGCACTAGTAACTGGTTGACAAATAAACAATGCCCATTTTTGTTATAACTAACAATGCCTTAAAATGGGTGTGAATTTATGTTAACAGTTTAAATGTGGTCTCAAACTACCATACATGTGATACCAATTTCCCACATTTTATATCCCACTTTATTTCCTTATTGTTAACTCATATATGCATACAACACTGCTTACTAAACAACATATTTATTCCAAATTAGTTTTTTGGGGGCACATATGCTCCGTGATATGTTTCTTCATTCCTTCTTTTAATTTAATGATGTTAATTAATGCTTATATATACGGTACATTGATGCCAGGTGTTAACTCGTGTAAGTTTCATTGGTGGGAATGGAGATCCTAGTTTGCTGATCGAGAAAAAATCTACAGCATTCAGTGATAATTCTTGGGATTTAGGAAGCAATTCACTAAAAGCAAAGCATGTAAATCGCGGCAAAAATAAATTTCTGAACTGCTAGTTGACGGAGATGTACATTGTGAAGCTAGCCATAAAGGCCGGGGGTGGGGGGTGGGGGCATTTAATTCCTAAATGCATGAAATCGACGGTCGCATTATACGTCACTTATCTTACATTGCAAAGTACGATCATAGGCTTTTGGTATTAAAATGTCATTAACTATCATTAACTAAAGTTCCTTACAAAAGAGTCATGTAATGATTTATTTTGTAATATTATGGCTGTATTGGTCTGTATTACTTGTTGTCAATAAAGTAATAACTATCCGATCTTTTTCAATTTTCATTGCCTATTACATTAATAGACTTGGAAAAAATATTCACTACTTGTTCTGGCGACATTTTTTGAAAATTGGCGACAAAATATTGAGGTTGGCGATTTTTTTGGCGGCAACTTTTTGAAAGCCAGGACTAACTCTGAGAGTATGAATTTCTGAAACCAAAAAACAATTTTACTTTCTATTTGTTATGCTAGGATTAAGCCATGCAGATGTTTGCAAAACGTATTGGGTGACCTAACTTTAAATTAATGTAAGTAATTCTGAGACGGCGCCAAAACATCTTTTCAAAAGGAATCAACATTCTTCCTTATGGATTGAACATAGCTTGTTCCAAAAAAGTAGACAAGATCCATATTTGGAACGCAGAGATATAAGAGATGTTTCCATTTAGGGTTGCCAGACAACATTCTCCTACGCCATGACGTACATTTTAAAATATATACAAATTTAACAAGATTTACCATTTTTATACCTTCCTCGTATTACCCTTTTTATTAAAATATTTTATCTTTGCTCTTGGGCCACGGGTGCCCGAGTGGTCTAAAGCGCGCGCCTTTACCTATCACTACTATCTCTCTCCTCTGTCCGCGTGAGTTCTAGCCACGAGCTCCGCCAGTGTGGGTATGTGAGAACACTTGCAGTAGCTAGCTTCTCATACGTGGGTGGTTCATAACGAGGTTTTGCCCGGGTTCTTTCTCCACCAGTTATACTGGCCGACATGTATGGCATATCGTGAACTGAAAAATGGCGTTCAGAACACAGCAATAACATCTTTTGCTCCCTTCCATATAAACCTGTTTAGGAGTGAATTAAGTTCATTAAGTACCTGTTCTGATTCAGTTGGTAAAGTTAATCAAATGCGAAAGAGTTTTGAGATCGCATGACTTTTTTATCACTATCTTTTACAAGTGGAGTAAGAACAAGCTCATTCGATTGTAAATGTAATTCGTAATTTCTCGAATTTTGGTGGGATGGGTAAGAAATGGGATATTCTCTATGGTTTTTTATTCATAGTATACATTTCCTCTTTTACAATTTCTTAAATGTCCAAATATATTTCATCAATTACTGTGGCATCTCTTGATAGTAAGAGAATACATTTGTATGTTAATGATGGTTTACCACATTGTGTACCACAAATAAGGTTCACTAACCCTTCAGTAAATCTACTGATGATCTTACATTGCACTTGGAACCTCATTTTCATAACAGAAGGGAACGGGCTATATTTGGTAGGTTACGTAGGGAGTTTTGAGTCCCCTTTGATTGCTCATTGATAGTTCTTTTTTGTGTGCATATCATTGAACACAGAAACACATTTCGTTAATACTGTTGACATTAAGGCCATACAAATTATGTACGTGTAACGATGAATACTGTTGACATTAAGGCCATACAAATTATGTACGTGTAACGATGAATAAATATTCTGCATTCTATTCTATATGTCGTATGTTAATCTCAGTCGTATTCAGAGACAAGTAGGTAATTGTTAAAGGACCAGTAACTCCGAAAAGTAATCTGGACTTACTGGCTTTATCTATTCATATAAGTATATCATCTATTTAAATGCATATTTTGCTCAGTCCAACGTGCGGACCACTTAAATAAATGTTAGGTTTAGGCAAGATTTTTTTTGTAAAACTTAAAATTGTAACCGAATATATGACAGATTGGCAATCTCAGCCTAATTAGCCTTTCACGCACTACATAACAATTAGGTAACTCGTCATTCGTATCTGAAGCTAGGTCGAAACAATACGTAGACATATTGTGGACAATAGTAACCACTGCTTACATTTATAAAAAACCAAATAAACTTTCCAGTTCTATAGTAGATTGAGATAATCTAAAACATACAACACTATGACAGCTAGATGAACATTTTCTACAATTTGTTTGGAGCTTAATTTTAAACAGCCCTTCACATAAAAACTTCGAGGTCAATCATGTCTCCTTGTTTTGTTTTTTTTCCGCGTAGAAATACATAAAATGGTCCTAATGTTCCCTTCACCGTTTCCATATATTTTACCGTCCACTACAGTAGTGCGATAGACTGATCTAGATCAGAGGTTTTCAAACTCTGCTACGCGTACCACGAGATGGTCCTCAAGCTCCATTAAGGTGGTTCGCATAAAAGTTTACAATAGTTAGCTAACGGCACAATGAGCATTAGGAAAGATCATTGAGCGTTTCGCCGAGCCCATTTGCAATGTTCATGTGATTCGCAAAAAAAAAAAAAGGATTGAGAACCACAGATCTACATCAATCACGAAAGCCTGAATCCTAACTCAAGGCTTTTATAATCACAAGCAAACAGGGCATTTAATCTTTGCACGACTTGCAAAGCGGGGCTTAAAGAAGCACACGCTTCGATTGGATAAATTAGCATATTTTTCGGTATTGTAAGTGCGGTCTGTTTTGATACGTAACATGACGGTTGGTAAATAAGGTTCTCGTCACGAGCTGGTACTCGGAACATATCGGCTCTAGCGGATTCCTATTGAAAAGCACACCATGTTAACGTCCATTGGAGGTCTTAAGAAAATCCTTGTCATAATTAACAATTAATTTTCTTTCTTCAAAAGACTTGCCGTCAAACAGCTAAACTATCTGCATGCTAAAGTATATCCACCCACTGATATAATGGGTTCTTATTGAATTTTTTCTCCAAACGTTTTTGAGAACTTGCATTTAGGATAAAAGTGATAACAATATAAAACTAAAGAAGTAAAGAAAACAAGGGAAGCTTGATATTGTATAGCCAAAATCAGTGAAACTTAGTGTTACTGATACTTAACGGAGCATGAACTTCAGTGATGAGAGGGCGTCAAAGCTGCAGAAAGATAGCAAGCAAGAGCCCCAGACCCTACACCACGAGATAGAAGAATCCATTAAAAATCTTGGGAGAAACATTTATCTCACGGAAAAGCATGAAAGAAAATACAACTTTATTTTGTATGGGGTGAGACAGGACGATTCTGGGTTATTGAGTGGTCAAGCAAGTGCTAAAGAAAAACAAAATGGTATAAATAAACATCGAATACAAGATATATGGTTTGTGAACGCACATAGAACTCCTACAAAACGTTTTGGTCTAGCTCCCATTATAATTACGTTCAATAGCGAGGTAGATAGGGCATTAGTGCTATCTTGCGTTGAAAACTTTCAAAGTTGGAAGTGTGTGTGTGTGTGTGTGTGTATGTGTGTGTTGGATTTTTAACGAAGCTTTAACTATCTGAAAAGTTGAAAGAAGAGAATTGTGACTGATCTGCCCGTTGCGATGAAAATCGGAAGAGGGAGACTAGCTATGGAGACAAATGTTTTACAAAATGAGAACCTTTACACAAGAAAAAGGGGGAAAATATCTAGATGAGTGGTCGAAAAGATTCGTTTAGAATTTGACTAGTTAAGCTAGAAGACTTACAATTAGAATTAATAGTATGTGACAGTGATATAGCACACAATTTACAGTCAAACCTTTTGAACCTTTTCATTTTATCAGCAAATATGTATTTTAAAGAAATTAAAAATTCTACCTTTATGAATGGGATCTATGTCATGTTTTATTGTGAGTTTCATTTTTGTTTTTAGAATCTCAGAAAAATGGGAAAATATATTCTCTGAATATTCTCAAACAAATCAGAAAATACGGAAAACTGAGTTACACACTCATATTAGGTTTTTGTATAGATCCGAGGCATTGATTGTGAACATAACGGTGAAAGAAATAGAAATTAAAAAGAAAATTAATAAAGATATTATTGTGAATAAATAAACTGATAAGGCTCATTTTATGACATGAATAATGTATAAAATAGTATGCCAACGTAGATAAGTTATACATTGAAATATGATTTCTCTTTTTCTCTCTAGGAAGGGGAGAAGATATTGTAAGTATATTGTTGAATATGTTAATCTCTTGCCTTAGCTTTTCGTTTTATTTTGTATACGATTCCCTGGTTAACTGTAAATTTCTTGTTAACAAAATACTGGTTGTGTTTCTATTCTTTTCATCTTTCAAGTTTCTTTCTTTTTGAAACCACAATAATCAAATTTATCTGTTCTCAGATTCCTTTACCAGTTAAAATATATTAAACTGTTAAAGAATAGCAAAAATCTTGTGAAATTTTTTAAAATCTGTACTGCCTGTGATTATAACAATTCTTTGTTTTCTTTCATTCTTGCGAACGCATTTCATGTCTTGTTCTCTTTTTTATTATTATTAGTTTTGGTTCTAAACGTATTTATGTTCGTGCAACCGTTCTGTCTTTAACCGAGAATACTTATGGAAATATTTGAAGAAAATGTAAATATATTAATAATGAATGAACTTCCAATTTGTCAGTAGGCTCCCTTAAACCGTGAGGAAGGAGATAAAACTCTCATTACCCCTTGAATCAGTGGGTTTCGATCCGGATGCCCAAATGGCTCAGCTAAAATGCTGGTTTGGTTTTATGTGGTTTAACGTTATTTTTCAGCATGGAGGTCTGTATATATTTGGTGGAGGAACAACCTCGGGAAGAACCAACGACTCACGGGATGATGCTGGCAAACTTTCCACGTACCCACGCTGGTCGAGCCGAAACTTGAACTCAAAAGGACATATGTGTGATGTATGAGCGATTTGAAAAGGCGAGACCACTTGGCCACACGGGAGCCCCCTTCAGCTGAAAGAAGGCAATATTTGTTTAAAAAGCTAATACTTGAACAAGAAACAAATCTGTTTGTGAGAATTAAGTACTGTAATATTTGCCAAGATGGGTTCTATACGGACAGCAAACAAAGATTTAGACGATTTTACGTTTGGAAGTGCTTTGGTCTTGTGGGAACAGTCATAAAGCTGCTTGATAGTCAAATGCATCGGCAAGCGGTTGCATTACTGTCGTCCAGGTAATGGGAACATTTGCGCATTAGTCATACATACCTAAGCTCCTAAGCATTAGTCAACCATACATAAGCTTGTGTAGATAGGTTTAAACTATTTCGGAACGAGCACGAGATTGCACTTAACAATTGATGACATACATGGATTGTTAGTGACATTAACGCACTTGCCTCGAAAAGACAATTTAGTACTGGTTATTAACGAAAAAACAGTATATATATATATATATATATATATATATATATATATATATATATATATATATATATATAGAGAGAGAGAGAGAGAGAGAGAGAGAGAGAGAGAGAGAGAGCAAACTACTCTTTACATGTCTTATATGACATTGTTCTTAACCATGACATACACATTGTCAATAGTTCTATATATGTCTCGTATAATGGAACATGACTCTACTGACATAATTATATTTAAAATGCGTATTTTTTAATTTTAGATGTATGGGCCATGCAATCGGAACTAATCGTATCTCACATATGACCGATTATATTGTTGGTGTCTTTTAATATTTATATCACAAATTTAGTTTATATACCACTGCTCATTCTCATGTATATATCTTCTTATACTATTAGCATAGTATGGGTGATTAAACAACTGAACTGAATAAGGTATTTGATGTTGTAACAATTAGTCGAAGGAAATCGTTGAATTTATGCCAAAAATTATACATGGATAGATTGATGTTCCAATGACAGGTAAGTAGGCAGGTCAGTAAAATATTGGTATCTCCTAAGTAAGTATGTACAAAAATTAAAGGCAGAAAATTCCTGCAAAATATTTGTGTACACGTATTTATGGAAACGTCATAAGTAACGCAAGAGTAAAGCAACGGCTGATTCCAGAGCCATTCGCAATATTCATCAGCCACCTCTTTCCCGATCAAACAACATCACAAATATCAATACTCTTTCCCATCTAACACCACCACAATTATCAATACTCTTTCAGATCTAACAATACCACAACTATCGGTACTCTTTCCCGACCCAACAGCACCATGATTATCAATACTCTTTCCTATCTAACACCACCACAATTATTAATACCCTTTCCTATCTAACACCACCACAATTGTCAATACTCTTTCAGATCTAACAACACCACAATTATCAATACTTTTTCCCGGGCACACAGACTTAAACTCTAACACCTCTGTGTGTACATGTACGTACGTGTTTTAACGACAGTACGGCAAACTCCACATAGGATTTCCTTTTTGTCTCATTTCCATTCTTATGAACTTCACCATGGATCTTGGGACCTAATTATGCGTGTTAAACACTTTTAGTCAAGATGTATACCTCTGTGAAGTTTCATGAAAATATTTTCTTAAGTTCAAATGTTACAGACCAAACATACACTAGATCACAAAGTTGTATTTTTGCCTTTTAATGACATTGACCCTTGAGATAGAACATTACTGGGGTAATGAAAACGTCGTGGCATGATTTATATCTGGGTCAAGTCCTGTCAAAATATCTGCATTATTAAAAACCAGGAAGGGAAATGGGCCACATGTAAACATTGAAAACGTTCCATTTCCCTTACCTCTCGCCCTTACCTGTGATACAGTAACCATGTTATGCTAAGTGTGTGGTGTACGTAAAGTTTCACCAAATTATATCCAGTACTTCGATAGTTATAAGCAATAAAATTTTGGCTACCTATTTGCCATTTTAACTATGACGCTGATATGGTACGCGACACACAGTCTTGTAATTATATCTACATGGTTAAAGTTTTGTCAAATATTTCGACGACTTACAGAGTTATGGATCGTACAAGCAAACGGGAACGGACGGACGGAAAGCGCCACAAAACATAAGCACAATTACTGTCAAGTCTGTTTATATTTCTTTAGGTGGAGAAGGACTCTTACCCAACCAGGGTTTTGGCACGCACAAATTGATGAACGGACACCATAACACAATCATTGCTCATTTTTTTCCAGTAATGATGATACCGGTTCTCTATGTAGAAGAGGCATAAAGATTATTTTCTTTCCTTTTAACTATCTTTATCAAAGTTACCTTGCAAAGTAGATTGTTTTAACCATTAAGAATGGCTGAAAAAGATTTTCGTCCTTTTGACATTTACTTTTCGCATACAAAATCATCGTCATCATCATCATCATCATCAGTCCCGTAGTCTGGTAGACCGTTGGGGCACCACACAAGACCGAACAATCAGCTTCCTCCATTCCTCTCGATTTTCCGTCTTTCTCATTGAGTCGCTCAATGTCAAGCCTGTCCACTCTCGAATGTTGTCTTCCCATCTCTTTCTCTGCCTGCCTCTCTTTCTTCTTCCTTGCACAGTGCCTTGCAGGATTGTCTTGGCAAGTCCTGATGATCGTGAGACATGCCCATACCACTGCAGTTTACGTTTTTTCACTGTGCTCAGGAGGTCTTCGTGAGGCCCAATGGCTTGTCTGATCCTTTGCCGTATTTCCTTATTGGTGACACGGTCTTTGTATGAGACGCCGAGGATCTTTCGAAAGCATCTCATCTCTGTGGCTTGTATCCTTTTCTCTAAATCAGCTATTATGTCCATGATTCACAGGCGTAGAGAAATATGGAGATAACCAGTGAGTGCATCAGTCTGATCTTTGAACTGAGTGCGATGTTCTTGTCGTTCCAGATGGGCTTCAGTTTTGTCAGCGCTGCTGTTGTCTGCGCAATCCTGGAGAGTACTTCAGACTTCGATCCTTCATCTGTTACAATTCTCCCCAAATACTTTGGACCCTGATGTCAGTACTGATGCCCTTAGTGTTTTTGGTCATCAGTTTGGTCTTCTCTGCACTGATTTCCATGTCGTAGACTGCGGTGGTTTTGTCGAGGCTCTCTACTAAGCTAGCTATTTCTTGTTTATTTCCTGCTAGTCCATCAATGTCGTCGAAAAAACTTAAGTTGGTGACTGTTCTGCCTCCGATGCTGACTGTCTCTTCATGCTTTTCAAGCGCGTCAGCCATGATTCTCTCCAGAAAGATGTTGAATAGTGTGGGAGAGAGCAGACAGCCTTGTCTGACTCCGACTGTCGTTCTGAACCAGTCTCCTATGCTGCCGTTGAAGTATACTGCACTGGTGGCCTTGTCATACAGGTGCTCTATTACTGTGATGAGGTTGGCATTGATGTTGTACAGTCTCATGGTCGCCCACAAGGCTGCATGCCATACCCTGTCAAATGCCTTCTTGAAATCCACGAAGACGTGGTACAGATCTTGCTGGTATTGGAGGTACTTCTCACACAATATCCTGAGGTTGAAGATCTGCTCTGTTGTGCTGCGCCCTGCTCTGAAACCTGCCTGCTCCTCGGCAATGATCTTTTCAGCCTGTGGCTTTAGTCTGTTTAGCAGTATCCTCAACATGACTTTGCTTGGATGGCTTATAAGACTGATTGTACGGTGGTATTGACACTGTTGTAAATTGCCTTTCTTGGGGAGGGTGATGATCAGTAATTGTGTCCACGGCGATGGCCATTCTCCTGTTAGCCAGATCTTGTTGCATATGTTTGTGAGGGCGCTAATCATTGCTTCTCCCACTACTTGCATCAGTTCTGCTGGAATGTTGTCCACTCCTGCCGACTTCCTCTTTTTCAACGATCTCACTGCTGCTTCTACTTCATCCCGTAGGATAGGGTGGTTGTCGTTGTTAGTTGCTGGAGAGACGTTCAGTACCTCGGGAGCCATTATAGGTTGGTGGTTGTAAAGTTCTGCGCAGTACTCTGTCCATATTTTTAGAATGTCTTTTCTTCTGTGAGGCTTTGTCCTGTGAGGAGGTAACTCGCCGTTGTTTTGTGCTTGTTAGATCTTTGACCAGCTGGTACGCTTTCTTGCTGATGTTCCTTTTCAAGTTTCCCTCAATGTCTTTGGACTGTTCTTCTATCCAGTTCTCTTTTGCTTTTTTCATGCTTTTCTTGACTTCCCGGTTGACTGCCTTATACTGCTCTGCCCCTTCTGTATCATTCTTCTTCTTCTTCAGCTCCCTCCTCTTGTCACACGGGTTCAGGACCTCAGCTGTGACCCAGGGCTTCTTGACTGGGCGATGTCTACCAAGGATCTCGCTGGCTGTTTCGGTCGTTACTGTATTAAAGGTGGTGATCAACGTGTCCACGTCTGTATCGTCAGCGTCGAGGATGGTGAGCGGTGCAAATTTCCCACCAATCTTTGCTTGGAAGGCTTCTGCTACTTCTGGATCCTTCAGTTTCTCGAGATCGAACTTTATTCTTGTTTGGTTACCTTTCTTGACCTTCTTTATATGTAGCCTGAAGGTCATCATCACCAGATCATAGTCACTTCCAATGTCCGCTCGGGAAAGCTTCGAGTCTTGGCGATGTTTACACTTGACTGTATGCGCCTCTTTACCATGATGTAGTCGATCTGACTGTGATGGTCTCCGCTTGGACTGTGCCATGTCTATCTTCTGGATACTTTGTGTTGGCCGAAGGTGTTTGCCAGCATAAGGTCGTTGTAACTAGCGAATTCCAGGAGCCTCAGGCCTCTCTCGTTGGTCTGTGCATTGCAGCAATGCCCACATGTTCCTTTCCATACCAAATAGCTAATGCTAATTCTATCATGTTCCTTGGTCAGGCTGCTGTTTCGGGTTCTGTTTTGTACATGGGAAGGCGGCCGCCTATCAAAGGTAGCCTGATGTCTCCGGTTTCAGCACTAGGCTAATATCTAAGCTATCAAGAGTAATTTATTTGAAGCAATCTCGGAATTCTGTTTTTAAATAAGTCTAAGGTAATAACAAGAACAAACAACGACAACAATAACAAGACACTGTATAAAAAAAAAACAAAAAAAAACAAAACAACTAGAAGCAGAAGAAGATCATTTCTGTGCCGTTTAGGCTCGCATCCATGACAGACGACTTTCGAGCGATTTTTTTTATTACCGAGCCAAATGTTATGTAGAGTTTGCGCATTCAATTCTTGTCTCGGTCTTGCACGATCAGCCTAATTCTGAAACCTTTGAAAACAACCCTCCAACTCCCACAAAATGTGTATCTGCGATACGAGTAGTATGAGAATATACTTAATGGATTCGGTAAATTGTCTCAAAGCTTTTTGAACAACAATCTGGAAGTAAAACTCATGTATGTGCACTTGGAGTGTATGTGCGTTCTGTTTGTATTTCATTGTATTTCCTTCGAAAGATCTATGTTATGATGAGATTATTATTATAACCTTCTTCTCACTTCTTGCTATGAGAAGGAAATACTCATAACTTAAGAAATGTCTTTGCCCATGGCGAGAGAGAGAGAGAGAGAGAGAGAGAGAGAGAGAGAGAGAGAGAGAGAGAGAGAGAGAGAGAGATGAGTTCAGGCTTTTTTAACAAAAGGTGTCACTCATAACGGTGTAGATACGTCTACATCTTGGCGAATGAGAGGTACGACGGGAACGACTTAAAGAAGTTTACGAACACAGACGATGCTTATCTGAAAGGAAAGACAGAGTCTTCTGATTCACGATGAATGAACTTTATTTAAATTATATATATATATATATATATATATACTCATATATATATATATATATATATATATACATATATATATATATATATATGACATTCGAAAGATACATCTATAAAAACTTTACATTTTAAATCCAAGAAATGCATATAAAATTACACTTTCCTTCTAGCTTACGAACTTCATACATTTGTATAATTTCTACCGTTTAGAATATATTAGTGGTTTTCGAACTCGTCGGAGCTTTCATCAATATTTAGACTTTGGCCATTTTGTAAACCATACTGCTCCTACATTTCAAATAAAGGTATATTTTGTGGCAAATGATGTGGCACGATTCACCCAAAGCCATCCAAATTTGCCCCAAACCACCCAAAACCATCCAAAATTGCCCCAAAGCTGCCAAATCCAACACAAACATGTAAATCAAATGAAATATACTCAAAACCACAAGAAAATTTACAGCTTTTTCTTACAATATTTGGATTTGTTCGCCGATAGGGCTCATTACGCTTACTGTTTCCGTGTGGTTGGTTAAATTTAAAGACCTTTCCCCACAATATATTACCACAGCACGTTTCTGGATAAAATGCATTCTATTGGGTGGTTTAATTATTGTTGTTACACGTTTTTTTTTTTATAAAAAAAACCTTTTCATTTCCTTTAATATTTATGTAATATCTGTGGAATGAAAGAACTTCCTCAGGTTGCGTCCCAATTAGGATATATGTAATATTCTTATTTTGTATTTGTTTCATACATATGACGCGGTTTTTTGTACAAAGCAGACGCAATCTATTTTCCGATTCAAGCACAAAAATGGTACAGTTTGCTATCGCAGCTTTATATATACCAATCTAATTTATTACAACATAATATCGCCTTTCTCATTCATTTTAGAACATCCTCCTACCTTTTATTTGCCCACTTCTCTGATTTTTACCCCCTTCTGTAACTTCCTTGGACCGCCGCTTTGTCACAGCATGTACTCAAATAACAGTGGTCTTTCCAACATTTTCTTGTGGTTTTGGTGTTTCGTTTAATTTGCATCATGTTTGTGGTGGATTTGGATGGTTTTGGGTGATGTGAGACTGCATTGATTAAAGTCATTATAAACTGAAACAATGTTTTCATTTTAAAAAATATGGTATATAAAACATATGAATTTGAACAGAAAATATGCACCAAATGAATTTTATAATCCATTTTATAAAATTGTATATGTCAGTATAAAATCTTCATCTATATACTATCAGTACATTGCTAATTCATCGTTACCAATTCCGATACTTAGTTCAAATCAAAGTCGGTTGAAGAATAGCAAAAAAAGTCTTTTCACCTAAACGATGATAAAATAGAAAACATATATCAGACTGGATGACAAAAGTTGTTGTTTCTTATGATACTGATATTAGTTGAAGATCCTGCATTTAAAACGTTTCCAGGACATAATTTTAACCATCTGTAAAGAAAACGTACTCCATGAAAACGTTCCGCTTGTTTACCACTCATTTTAATGGCGATGAGGAACGCAATGCACCCCAACCCTTAATCCTTATGCTATATAATATCACTGGTGTAAATATAAAAGTATGAGAAAAAGATGAAGAACATTAAACATTGATAGGGATATGTTGACAATTATTGAAGTGGTTTACAGATAAGAACAGTGTGTAATGATCAAAATTTCGTATAAGTTGTATTTACAAACGTCTTGCTTGAAATAATTCAGGTCAGGAAAAGTAAGCATTCCCTAGCAGGTTTGTCCCACTGCACAACGGTCAAAGGAAAACAATATCCTTATATATATACGTACATTATAGTATATTACAATTTTAGTGTCAGTTTCTTGAGTCAGACTTGCTCACTAACACACCCAGAGACTAGAGTAGGTAAGCCAACTCTGCCTCACCATTCTAAGTCACAATATTCCTGTATGATAAATTAAAAAGGTTTATCACAACTTCGTACTTCCTAGTACACTTCGCTGCCGTTCTTCGTGCCAGAGACATAGATAACACTAACGTTATCTCTGTCACAGAGACTTTGCTACCCTCTAGGCAGTATTTGATTGGCAAACACCCACTTAAACCGCATGCATTAAGGGAGTTGAAGATAAAAACTAACTAATCAAGGACATCTCAGAATGTTGTATTAGGTACACAAATAATATCTCTAAACTTAAAGTCGAGCTATGCAATGGAATAAGTATCAGGCTAGTATGGTAATATATAATCCAACAAGCCCTTGCGAAACCCGTTCGCTTATGCATAAGGATTCAAGCATCGCTTTCAACCAGTTTGAAATGATATTCAGTTCTTTGGGTACCTTTGTTTTGTCCACTCACAATCATGAGAAATATATCATCGTCAGTTAGTAGTTTTGGCTCTACACCCGATATTTTCCTGCTTACATAATTAGCATTGCATGAGGCGATGTAGTAGAGAGCATAGTCTGTCCTGGAGCTGTTTAAAAAGTGTCCAGTTTGTCTGTGTAAAACTGTTATAATGTCATGTTCAACCTAAGAAAATATCAGATGCAAATCTTTGTTATTGCTTCCTGGAAATATATAAGAATTAATTAATTGATGCTTCTAAAGCAGTTACGTTTCTAACATGTACTTAAATTTCTTATTGAACACGCATTCTTTTAATGTGTATCTGTTGTCTTTAAGTCCATATCTCTCACTCTCATAATTTACATTTCAATCACTTATCAAATCTTACATTTTGTATATCAATCCTTTCTTTAGTCATGTTTCTGTTTGTAAGTAGTATAGTGAAACAGGGTTATGAGCAAAACTCCATAAATTAATAGCTCAAAACTCTATAAAAACCTTCTATTTCATCAACATTTTTTCGTATTTTATCCTAACTTATAACATAAAATTTTCATACTTTTCTTCCATAAAAATAAGGAACAAAACATCATAAAAATCATTTTATTAAGCAATTTTAAAACATGGAAAAATCATGACAAAAGTTAAAACTGAGAGCTAGAACAAGAAAAAATAATTTAATTAACGTTCTTAAACTTGGAGCAGTATGAATATAACGTTCTTAAACTAACATCTAAGACTTTAGGCAGCATGAATATAACGCTCTTAAACTAACATCTAAGACTTGGGGCAGTATGAATGTAGCGTTTTTAAACTAACATCTAAGACTTGGGGTAGTATGAATATAGCGTTCTTAAACTAACATCTAAGACTTGGGGCAGCATGAATGTAGCATTTTTAAACTAACATCTAAGACTTGGGGCAGTATGAATGTAGCATTTTTAAACTAACATCTAAGACTTGGGGCAGCATGAATATAACGTTCTTAAACTAACATCTAAGACTTCGGGCAGCATGAATATAACGTTTTTAAACTAACATCTAAGACCTGAGGCAGCATGAATGTAGCGTTTTTAAACTTGGGGTAGCATGAATGTGGCGTTAAACTTGAGGCAGCATGAATGTAGCATTAAACTTGAGGTGGTATGAAAGTAGCATTAAAACTTGAGGTTTCATAAACTCTGATGGGATTTATAATGACCTAATGCTAATGTACTTATTCCATCAACACAGTAACGTTTATCACCAAAATTACTTAAGCCACGTTTTATTATTCTATCTGTCTTAGGCTGATGTTTATATGATCTTATCGTGCTCATTTCAGCAAAGTGTGGACATGAGTTTGGAACTTGAGAAGTTCTAAGTACAAAGATATAATCATCATGTTTAATCTTATTTTTTACTACATTTTTCTTAATACCTTTTAGCTTTTTAGTTTCCTTACCATCTGCGGTCTTCATGATGTTTTGTTCCTTATTTTTATGGAAGAAAAGTATGAAAATTTTATGTTATAAGTTAGGATAAAATACGAAAAAATGCTGATGAAATAGAAGGTTTTTATAGAGTTTTGAGCTATTAATTTATGGAGTTTTGCTCATAACCCCGTTTCCTTATACTACTTTGTATTCTTGCAATTCTCTGTAACTGATTTACATTTTCGAGATATGCAAATCTTCTCTTTATTTTCTTCAATATTGGAAAGTTTTACCTGACAAGTTTCAAGAAAGAAAACTTCGAAATGTTCCCCTTGTTTTTTATTTTTATTCAGCTGTGATATTTACATGGTAAATATATTTAAATAGTTACACGGAGGAAAAGTTTTGCTTGTTACCCATGTTATCCATTGGGGCTGAATTATGATATTTATATAGCAAAACTTGTTGTTTCAATACCTGCGCGGAAGTAAACACGTATGTAAATCCGTATTCTCCACACACACAGACACACAGACAGATATATATATATATATATATATATATATATATATATATATATATATATATATATATATATATATATATATATATATATATATATATATATATAAGTTTATTGAACAAATCTGTGCAATTCTTGCACAGCCACATGCTGTAATTATATCTTATCCCTTTTCCATTTAGATTTCTGCTTATCTGAGCAAAGTTTTCTATTTGAAAATTCATTTGCAAACTTTAATTTGCACAGAATCGTTCTCATTTAAAATAAATAAACATCACGAAAAATATGTAAATAAGTATTAGCGAAATGGGGACATGCATATGAAAAGCAAACGTAATAATTTGTTAAAAGAATAAAATTTACTAAGACCACTACAAATTTTACTAGCAATAACGTTAACATAATATACATAGCAAGAGAAAATAAAACAGCTTGAGCTACCAAATATCATGGAAGGGAATTTGGCAAATGCGGAACTGAACTTTGAATGAGGAAGCCTACATTTTGATTTAAAATGAATTTGAAAGCTGAAACAAACATATATAAGTCTTATGCCGAAAAAACTGATTTCTATAAGAGAACTTGCATCACTTTCTTATTTTAGACAATTCTAACAAAAAGACCTATAGAGGGATTGTTTAGTAAAAATCAATCGCTGTCTTAGTCTACCTATATAGGGTTGATTTTTACATTCTGTCAAGTAAGCTGAAACAATATAGAAGAACTAAACGTTTGCACTGTACCTGAACCAGTAAACCCGCCCCCCCCCCTTCAAATTAACAGTTTTATTTATCAGTTACAATAAACGCTGCATCGAGATGTAAAAATGGTATGGTCTTTATTGTAGCTAATGAGTGAAATGAAAATCGTGCACTATGGGTAAGGAAAAGCCCGTTTGATTTTGAAGAAGGTCAAAGGTCACTGTGACTGAAACAAGAAAGCCGTTTTCTGCACAATAACATAAGTTCTACATCATGTAGCAAATCCGAGCTTTTTGGATGACTTGCAGTAAGGGTAAAGAGGTGTATAGATGATCGGGTCATAAGGTCTATGGTCAAGGTTTCTGTGACTGACAGACGAAAAATAGACGAAAATGGTTTCTGCCCAAAAGTTTCAGGTATTTATAGGCCTATTAAACGTATCATATGATGTTGACGATACTCTTTTTAAATAATTATTTTTTATTCAGTCAAGAATACCATCAGAGTGATCTTCAGATTGTTATAATGTTTTCTAGCGCTGCGAAGAGAAACAAATTTCGCTGACAAATATTTTATATTTGAGTCCCTTTTATTTTTGGTGCTTAAATTCTGAAAATGACAAAATCAGTCAGAAAACATTAGCTAGTTGACCGGAACAAGACATCTCCACACTATTGATATTACTTATGAAATATGATATGATTAAGTTTATGAGATATAGCGCCACGCAATTTCCAAATAGAAATATGCAATATCTAATTTTCAGCGGTCCTAACGATTGTTCCGCAAAGGTCCGCAAATTGATCACTTACAAGAATATCTATATTTTTATGTGGAGTATTTCAAAATGTACTTAAAATGCCTTTGAGAGGTACAGCATTTTATCGAAAACATGACGTGTTTTGAAGATTATACGTTATTTCGAGACCCAAATATACCCTTTGAACGTGACAGGTCTAAGGCTTGTTAATAAGCTGGTGTTTTTGTGTCGCCTGCGTAGCATGATAGACACATAGGGGTCACTTTGTAAAGGGTAGTTGTTGGCGTTAAGCTTTTCGTTTCCAATTAATAACTTTTAAACTGCTGGGTCCACTGTCCTCAAACTTCAAATGAGCATTGGTCATGATCACTGTACATATTCCCTCTTGATATTTTTTGGAATAGTTCAACCTTGCCTAGTAAATATTTTTTACATTAGCAAAAAGGATTAGTGGTTAAAGTGATAGAAGTATACATTTTGCCATCGTTTTTTGTCGCCGAATATTTTGTAATCAATTTCTACCAAACCTCAGAAAACAACGGTTTTTTGCGAAGCAGAGGCGAGTAACCCCAAATAAACGTATTTTAGGCCCGATTTTGTGAATGTAGTATTTGGACAGAGTGATATTACGATTTCCCTTGGGAACACCTTATTAATGTATCAAGTGTTTAGGTGAAGTGCCGGAGAATCATGGGTAATTTTAGTTTGCTTTATAAAATATAAATATTTCTCCTGATTAAAAGTATGTGGAAGGAGTTTCACGACATTAAATACGCAACTACCGTTAACGTTTTTATTCACAGCAGGCAAACCTGCTTAAGTAGATCTTCATAGAAATGGCCCTGTTTCTTACACCTAATTGCTTTTGTTTTCATATACACAAACTGAAGGTGAATATTTTTCTTATATCTGCTTAAATCGTTTATAAAACTACTCATGATTAGCATAAAATTTACTTAAGTACGCGAATAAATAAGATTTTAATACGGACGTCTCTTAATTTAAAAGGGTACATCAGGCTTTGGGGCTACACTTGTTAAAACATAAAAGCTATGAAATGACAAATTTAAACCATGAAATGGTTCAACGATATAGATGGAACATTTACAGTTACCTATAATATAGCGCATTAATTAATAATTATAAATTAAGTCTTATCAGGCCATAGAGGAATCTCCAAGTTATAATTATCTGTCAGACGGGGCACTTCATCAATATCTTAACGCGCTAGTGTTGCTATATATACCGCCGAGTTTAAAGTAGCTAACCCTTGCACGTAACCATAGTTAAGAAATACTTCTTCGTGTCTTTTATTGCATATGCTCAGCGTAAATGTTTTGGTAGTTTATGGCTCATTTTAGTGTATTTTTATCAATGTGAAATACTAATAATATATTTGAACAATTCAACAAAAACAAATCCGGATGTACTCCCTTTAAATGAAAATACTTTCGTAGACTGACTAAACGTATCGTCTGTTTTGTTTCAGGCAATTGATATATATAGGTCTTCACAGATGGGGATCGAACATAAAATGGCTTCGGCGCATCATCGCAAAAGCGGGGACCAAACAGAAACGTTTAACCGAACAACATGTTGTCTAGATATGTTAATGATGGACAAAACGTCTGGGAAGACAAGTTACCACATGTCATGTTCGCTTACACGTGTCAACCAAAAAAACCCCATCCCTTCTACTTGGTGTACGAAGAGAGGCAAGACGACAATTGTACTCCCCTTGTCTGGATTATATAGGAACAGTGTTCAAATTTGAACAACTTAATTTTGATTGGATGCGGTGGCTTGCTGCCGCATCCAATGAAATTCACAGCCCCGAAGCACAGAAATATCTGCTCTATATGCCAAGGTGTAGAAAGGGTTAACACATCGGAACCTTGGCTAGCGAAGATGAGGGAACATATCATCTAGAACGATTTAAATTGGCTGTGAACGGAAATAGACAAAAACTTTAGATGACATGTGGCTTAGGTGAAGTCTTGAAAAAGCACGAACAAACGAAAATCTCACAAATCCCTGGAGAGATAGAAAGCCCGTTACAAAGTCATCGCAAGAAAAGAAATTAACTGCATGTGGGCAAACCGGACCATCAGCTGTAGTGTCGGCGAAAGCACAGAAATCGACCATAGGACCGTTAGCTAAAGGGTCGCGAAATAACAAAACTCAACTAAGGGACCCTCATCTACAGTGTCGGCGAAAGAATAGAAACCAACCATATGATGGCTTGCTAGAGGTTTGGTGAAAGAACACAAATCGACCAAAGGACCATCAGCTTCAGGGTCGGTGAAATAACAGAAATCGACCATAGGACCATCAACTACGGATCGGCAATAGATGTTTCATTTACATATTGCGGGCAGAAAAAGCACTAGTCCCCCTAAAAAAGAAAAGAAAATTACAAGATGAGAAATGTACATTACTTCAAACGGTTGATGCTCCGACATCGTTTTATTTTTAACCCGTTGACGAGCACTGGAAAATGAACACATCAAAAATATTTCGTGAAAAATGTAAAAGATGCCCATGCTATAGGCTCAGCGATGTATATTTCATTGAATGCAAAACCAATCGTAAGTGTATCCATAAGGGGATGGAAATTGTTTGTTCAGAACATTTAGTTACATGGTGTTCGGGGTTCAAACGATCCACAACATTGTCAAAAAGGGGATCATAGAATTTATGAAAGAGAATGAAATACACTGTATTATGCTTCAAACTGAGTCAAAACCAATGAATCGCTATTTACAAAGTTCCTATATGCAGGACGAAGTTACTTGGGGTACTGACCTTGAAATACTTGCATTCGCTACACTAACTAACACATCTGTCTACATTTATTGTTGCTACGGGCAAGATGATGTAGCCAATGCCTACAAGAGTTTAGCCTATAAACCGCTATCTAGAATTCCACCCAACGATAAAGCGGTTTTCGTCAGTAACAAAAATGACCATTTGACCCTGTCCTGAATGTTGAGGGTGAATAATACTCTAGGCCACCTTACAAGGGTATTGGGGATTTTGTACCTCGAGAATACCACAATTACTTGTTTAAATAGACACTGTGTGCGTCCCTTGTTAACAACAACCGTGATGCAGAAAGTACATCACTGTAAGATATAACGTTAAAGACTTGGAGCATCTTCCTAGAATTGTTGACCAGAACATCTTTAATTTGCTTTGTGACTGGGAAGATACTGAGAACAAACTTAATTAGTAGTCTATCTAAGTATGCAACAATGTGTCTGCTTATTTTTCAACAAAGATATAAATATAAAATGTTTCTATCGTTTAGCGGACATTTTGAAATTCTACCTTGTCGAAGTACTTGTCGGACTTAAACTTGCACGTCTCATCAATCTTTCTGTCGATATTTTCAATAAATCAATATAATAAATCAATATAGAGGTTTATTTAGATGTGCATACATACATTCTGATATGTTTGTTAGAAAACTTCCTTTCAATATAATACACATGGAAAGTAGTGATAACAGTCATAAAGTCATTTGTTGCACTAAAAGAGCAACCCAACCCCCCTCCGAAAATAATGTATATATTTATTTCTATAATTTCGATATACTGTAACGATTTAAAATGAATTTTCATGAAATTGATAAGATTTTAGATGCTATAATTATTTCGTCAAAATTTTGACGCTGTCGTAATTTTAATTATTGCTGTTGTTAATAATATGTATGTCGAACTGTAGGTAAGAATCAGTCTAATTAAATACAAGATATTAACGCATGTTAGTTCCACAAAGACGTCGTTTTAAATAAGGCTGTTATTTTATAATTTTATGACTTCGTTTCATGCGATGACGCCAATCTACGAGGTCCACTTTCGTTAGTACTGGTGGCTAAGCGAACACAGCCGTTAATATTTAATATCACTACTTTTCAAACGTCCACTGAAGATGCAGAAAGTAACAAAAAATGGAAGATCACTTCTATTGTGTCATACTTCTATTGTATCATATAAAAAGTATTTGTTTCTCTTGCAAATGATAAAATAAACAATGTTGTAGAGTTGATTTCTATTTTGTCTTTCAAACGAACATATATAGTCATTACAATAAAAACAACAGGGGCCTGAGTCACTCGCTATAATCTGCTGCTACTACACGATATGGACAAATTGGAATAATTAAATTGTGTACCTTTTTTACAACGATTATCGTGCTGCCTAAAGGCATTGTGCGCCAGCCCGTTCGTTCGTCCTTTACTCATTCATTTTTAGCACTTCTGGCATTGCTAGTAGGGCTTATGCAATGGTCTGTTGTCCGTCGTCCGTCCGTCAACTTTATTATGTCAACACTCTACTACACTCCATATGTGACCGAGTCTTTTTGTTGGTGAAAGTTCGGACGAGTTAAAAACAAAGGAAAATGACAATATATGTTAATAAACTTCAGAGTTATGGCCACTGATTATGTGAAAAATTATATAGTTTGCCTTGCGTTTTTTATATGATCATTACCAAACTTGGCCAAAGTCTAAATATTGATGAAAGCTCTGACGAGTTCGAAAACCACTAATATTAGATAATAAATATCAAAGAACTTACGACAATTTTTATCATTAGTCAGTTTCTTCAATGCTTTACTGCGAATTACGCTTTACAAATAAACGTGATTTCATTGTATTTTCTTATACATAAGTTATTTCTGCGCTACCTGTATGAAATATTGCCTACAGTGAATGCTTAAAATTAGATAAAACGAATTTGCTACTGTCTTGAACACGAACAATTATTTCCTCTCAATTCACCTGCGGACCTACTTTTAATTGAAAATGGATTACTAGTTTATGGGAAGAAACAATGCCATCACAACAAAAATGTTACTCCTGGCTGGACTTGAACAAAATCTGGTAACAAATTGGTCCATACAGTTAGAAATGAGAATTTCAAATAAGTAAAAAGGAGCATAACTGTAGTAAAAATAAACGGATATGGCATATGGCAGGTTCAAGAAATGAGCAAGCATCGTATACACTGAGTCTATTAGGAAGATAATAGGTTTCCATTATATATTTGTAAGTTGCGGATAAATTTGGTAAAGACTAAATGAGAATGGAATGCCTATGGTGCATACAGGATAAACAACGGCAATCTTAGCCAGATGAAATGTCAAAACGCTTGTGCATATAATCAGTTACAGGAGGAAATATATTTTTAAAAAATTATATTCAGGTCTGATTAAGATTGTCTAAAACATCTAAACTCTAGTGCGCAAAAGGCTAAATATTGCAAAAGGGCGCATAACTCTTGTACGCATGAGCAGCGGCAGAGAGGCTGAGCTGATCAATTATTCGGGCAAAATATGGCTTACATCAAGGAGTGGTGGGACGCTGAATAGACAAAAATATTTGGTCAAAATAAGGCTTACAACAAAGTTGGCCATAGATAGCGGGGGAGAGGGAGGTGGCTGAAGTGAGGGAAGCTGAACAGGCCAAACATTGAGACATTTTCTCGTGAAAATAAGGCTTATAATAAAATTGGGGGACACAGTCACTTCACTATAACAACATTTAAGGAAAGTGCTTGCGAAAAATGTCCCCCAAAAATTGGGAGGTTAATCGACGTTTTCAACCGAACTTTCTCACTGGGGTAGCGCTGATAGGTTGCTCAACCAAAGATTTTATCAAGACCAGTGCGATATCGTGATCTTGGATGGTGTAAATTGATTGTAATGAATCCATGCGGGGTTTTCTGAGCATTAGCAAAGAAGTTTATACACGTAATCATATCTATGTCACCGGGACACCAAGTCTGATGAATATTTCGCAGCGTATGTGTATCAACCAAATTAAAGACAACTAAAATATTGCAGTTATCTCAGATCACTTTAGGGATCTGAACGTATCGTTGCATGAGGTAAATGCCGTCCGTGCTTTTTTGTCTACATCGTAAGAATATTCTGGCTGGATTTGTTTGTTTGTCGAGCATAACATCATCGTATATCACTAGATTATAAATACTACCGTCAAGATCATCGACTGATGGCGCATCATCGATGTAAGTGGTAAATTCAATAACATTATTATCATCATTGTCATGATCGTCATCCTTTTACAGCCACTTTGCATTTTCATTGAATTCTTTAAGAACAGTATAGCATCGTTGGTCATCAGCGGATGATGCCACTAAATAAAGTTTGTCCCACTTGAACTATCTCATTATCAGAATGAATAGTAGCTGAGTTTTACCAGATCCAGATGGACCAATGATAATGGCACTAATAGAGTTTGGCAATGCCGGATGATGCTTAACTGGCTCCTGTTCTCGCATTGCTGAGAAGTCAATCACATTCACGTTGTGAGTTTATATTGTGTTCGATGCAAGAAAGTCACTAATACCAGTGGATTAAAAATATAACGGCAAAGAATTGTGGACGTGTACTTATAGGTATGTGCGTGAAATGTGATACAAAAAATACAAATTTGTGGCGTCTCGCGAGACTTCAAAAGGTGGTTATAAAGCCGCGGCACTCAGTAGATTACCAGGAACTCCATGGGCTATGTATCCTGGTGAAAAACATTTTCTGGGATATAATTATTGTGGTCCTGGAACTCGACTTGATATTAGACACGACGAAAGAAATCAACCAAAACCAGGACAATATCCAGCAAATGCGATTGATCAAGCTTGCCAAGTTCGTGATGTTGTATATAAAAATCAAGATCTACAACAACGACGTATCGCAGAAGTCAAGTTGATTCACAGGTTGAAGCCTGCAAAAAAATAAATCTCTAAGAGAATTGCTTGCCAATTGGCTGATAAGATCGGCGATGAGTTGTAAACTAGCGGTGGGGGCTGGCAATTAATTCTCCAATTATTATAATAAAGGAGTCGATTTATTATAGTCCAACAGGATAGTGGAAAGGCAGAGCAGCGATTAGCAAATTCGCTGATGCAGCAGGTGTCAGGCGTGATGCTGCCTCAGATTGGTTGGTCCAACAGGCAAGATGGCAAATTTTTCTACCGCCACCTAAAACGATTCTATTCAGACGGTTTAATGTCAGCACCCCCAACTAAGTTCATCAGGCAGATATTTTGTTTTTACCCCCATTATACTATTATCTTTTATAACTGACGCTATACTTAAACGCAAACACGAACGACAGAATCGTTCGCGCACATACGAATACGCGTTGACGGTCGTCGACGTTGCAAGCAGATACAAGGGAGCGGCGTTATCAACTAAAACAGCAACTGAAGTTACAGCCGCGTTTGAACGAATTTATCAACGTGGACCTTTACAATGGCCACGATTGCTACAGGTTGATCCCAGCAAAGAATTTTGTGGTGCAGTAACATCGCTGATGCAACAATGTAAGGTTAAAATTAGTTGGGAACACACCGCAATACATCGCGATAAGGCAATCGTTGAGAGATTTAATAGAACACTTGCTGAGCAATTGTTTGGATATCAGCATGCTCAGGAACTTTCCACAGAAACTAGATCTCGCGAATGGGTTGCAAGACTACTAAGTGCGTTTACAGCTTTAAAAAACGAAGTTACGCGTGGAATTTCTATGAAACCCGTCGATACAATCGCGAAGAAACATATATTGGCTAAGCGGCATTCTCCTTCTCAGAAACCATTACTCGGTAACATGACGGTCAGGTACTTATTGAACCTGGTGAACTTGAAGGTGGTAAAAAAAAATACCTCTGGAAATTTCTCTTTATGAAACGAGTATAATTTATTTTGAAGCGAATCACGAACTATTTTCCTGGATGCAACTATGAGATCATTGTGTTAATTCCAGCGAGTTAACATTGACGACAATTGGTTCTCCAAAGAAATCTTCGATGGCTTTATTCAGTCTCCGAAAGTTCGTTCTGCGGAATTCCTGAAACGCTACAACGTGATTATCATACTGAGATAGCAACGTGGTTAATTTATCACTAACTAAGGTGTCTCGGTCGTCCACGTATTTCTTCGTTACGGCGTCATCGTCTGATACTGGTTCTAAAAGAAGAACGAACAATTCTATTTCTGTTCATGTTGTATTTACCAGTCATTTAATCACCGGTTTTTGCAACACGTTTATTGATCTCGCTTCTGATCGTCGCGATTGATACTTTTGAGTCTCTGATTTTCCCAGATTCAGTAAATACCGGGATATTATTGACGGTAGTGCCCAAAACTCGCCGGACAATATCAATCCATTCAATATTGCTTGTCTGTAGCCTTCCATATTGATCCTGAAAAACAGTTATTTCATCTCGTGTCGCATATTTTGACAAATCAACGTCGCCGGGACAAGGTTTCGTAACTCTAGCGAGAGATCTTCCGCAAATATCTACCATTATAAACTCGGAAGATGTTTAAAACGACGGACGGTTATACCTGGACAGTATAGTGTATACTGTCCACTGGTGAATTTGTGTACACCTTTATGCTGTGGCGATGATGATATAACATGGAGTACAGCAAGTATTTCTGGACCGCATACAGGTGGATCAGTTAATGTATGTGTTGGTACCGTTGAATATCAAATTGGTCTGCTAGCAGATCCGCTGATATATTTTAAAACTTCTTTTGGTGGCGCCAATCCATACGAATCAAAATAAACAAAACTACGTGGATCAATGGCATAAGCAACCCAGTGAGTACCTGGACCGTAATTTCCGTCGAGATTAATGATACCAGTTTCAACACGATTTGGCTGTTTTTATAATTGATTGTGCATGAAAACTCCTCCACAGTTTTTGATGCTTAATCGCCGAACAGCATCAAGTACATCAAAATTGGACATGGAGAGTTTTAGCGAAACGTTCCTGGTAATCTTAGACCCCTACCTTACCATGTAAGGGGGGGGGGGATGTTCCTGGCAGTCTTAGTCCTCGTCCCCTTTTTCTTTTTTCTTTCTTGAGGTCTTTAGACCATGTCCTGTCGCTTTCTTCAATGTCATCCTGGCAGCAGTTCGAACGGCACCAAGTGTGGCTGATTTTTCAACAGCTGTAGCTGCAGCGGCAATCAATGCTGGTATAGGTACAAGAAGTGGAAATACACCACCAGTCTTTATTATATCGTTGATTGCATTCGCAGAAAGATCAAGTCTAATACCGGTCTTTGATTTCCTGGCGTCACTGAAGTGCCTGAGCTGACGTTCTGTCAGCGATAATTTATTTGGGCCTTGCAACGCTGTTGATTTCAGAAATATTTTTATTTCAGAATTCTTTTTCGATGCTGATTGTAACTTTTTAATCTGCCCAGGTGTCAGAGTAACATTGACGTCTTGATATGACATTTATACAACACTGTGAACGATTTAATTGCGGATCGAAGTACATGTTTACCACAGGTGCATCAACGACCCTCATTCTTCCACCAACACCTTCCAGCTCCATTGTTTTGTCTGATAATATTAAAGTGATTGCTCTATAACCAGCAATTGGTAGTCGTGCTACACGAACTCGAAAATGTGTGTCAACGACGTACTGTCTAAACAGATCAAGGTGTTCCAGTGAGAAATAATAGACTGGATATAATGTTGTGAAATAAGTGCAGACCAGAACCAACATTCTGATCATGCCTCATGAATGTCATCAAACGATGATACGCACGTGCAACATGCTTGTTATTAAAATTCAGTAACACTTCAGATGGTTCTTAATATGCGTTTATTCTCCGAGAAACTTCACTAACTCCGAGCGTGTCAAAAAGCATTTGGTTTCGCGCTTGTGAATCTACTCGGACGTTTTCCTGAAGCACTATAATTAGATGTTATGGTACTGAAACTGACTGCTGTGATGCTATCTACCATGTCAATAACCCAGCATTACTTTGAATACTGTCTGTGGTTATCGTCCACCATGAACACGTTGATTTGCCGCCACTATCCATAAATGTTGACGATGTGAGAGACGCAGTAATCGAAAATAACATTCCGATCATTGAAACAGTTATTTAGGAGAATATTCGTATCTTTTCGCAAACAGAATGGTTCAGACTATGACCAGTGCTTTCTAGGGTCTATAAAAATAGAGCATATAAAGCATATTGAGGCCAAGGGCTATCGCATATCTATCAGAGACGTACCATTTTAGTCTGTCAAAATACTAGATTCGAGAAAAATGGCAACTGAAGGGTTTTGTAGGAAACTAAGAGCATCAGAGCCAATAAGCCTTGACGATGTAAAAGGTATTATTTCCGCTGGCTAAATGGACTGTCACACAGGACTATCATACAACAGCCGCCTTGCATTTTCCCCGTGTAACTATTTTGATACAATGTTAGGCTAGCGATAAAAGACACACTGTATGATACAGGTCATACCTGGGGTCACTCCAACAGCGAGCTGCAAGTAACAGGACATAAACATGTTTTCTTTAGCTCGTAATAGGAATGGTAATAAATATACTTACATTTACGCATCTTGAACTTCCTCAAAATGAACTTTCTTGGTTAGTTTTTCAAATCCGACCGACATGTCCTGCAAAACCTGGTACACACCAAAACTACTGGAATTTCGAGTACATTTCCAGCTGAAAATCCATTCTCCTTACTGCACTGAAATGACTCCAATAATCCAGTCCATCATAATCAGAAAAGCAGAATTGACTTGGATCAATATAGAAACAAAATCCATAAATATTCATTCACAATATCACTCTAAATTTCAACTTAATGTAGACAAAAACAACAATTCTTTTTCTTGAATTTGTTCATTGAATAATTAGACCAGGAAAGTGGTTTGAATGAAAAGCTGAAAATGAACACACAGAAAATGTCAAAACAAAAATTTGGTTTTTCAATTTGATTTTTTATTAATATTTTCATTTTTAATTGTCATGCTCAATTTTCATTTGCAAATTTGCTTTTCAAATTTTAAATTTTTATTTTCATTTTAAAATTTGTATCCTAGTTTTATTTTTCAATTTTCATGTTAAATTTCATTTTCTTTCTTTTTCATTTTTAATTACCATCTATATTTTTAAATATGGATATTCAGCTTTCATATATTTTAATTTTCATTTCCAGATGACTTATGTAAATTTATTTTTGCTAAATATTTATTTTAAATTCTCATTTTCTGACATTTGCTTTTCAATTGTCCTTTTTCATAATCAATTTCATTTTCACTTTTTTGTTTTGTTCATTTTTATTTTCGAATAACTGTTCTTCAAATTTCATTTTCAATTTATCATTTTTAATTTTAATTTTCAATTTACTTTTTCAAATTTCATTCTCTCAATTTTCATCTTTTAATTTTTACTTTCAATTTTCATGTTCAATTTTTAATTTTAGTTTTTAAATTTTGTTTTCCAGTTTTCATTTCTTAAGTTTCATTTTCAATTCTGAATTTCAATTTTTAGGTAGTGATGCAGCTTTAGATAGAAGTTTTTGTTGTGCCAAACTAAAGACTGACAGACAAAATGTAAACTTTTCTATTCAAGATTGAAAACCGTTAAAATTCAATAATATAGTCTTATACAGACATTAAACAAGATGGAGAGAAAAGAAGTTATAATTCATACAAGGAAAGTTTGTACTCATTAAGGAAAGAATTTTCTATCTCTAAAAATGCAAAGGACTGAAGTGCTTATACACACTATACCTACAAACATACTTATGTTTTAAAATTAATTTGTGAAAGACATATACAGCCTTTTCCATAATAACTTAGATCTCTTGAAAAAATGTACTACTCAAATGAATGCCAAATGAAACATAAACAAAACATGTCCAATGTAATTGTGATAGTATACAAGAATGAATGTAGGTATACTATAAGTAATTCAATTGTTTTGAATGTCTGCAGCATCATTGAGGAAAAAAAAATAAATAAACATGGGAGATTTTGTTTGTATTGGTAAAACAAAAATATAAATTGGAAGATATAAACAGGAAAGTATTAAAAGGAACTTTGTACTTGTCTGAGTTACAAAGAGTGACCAAGAAAGAAGACAACATGTATGATATCAAAAGGATTCTTGTAAAGTGGGCAAGACTTAACGTCAAGTAGTGAAAGTTTATAGGAAACAACATCCATATCGTTTTGATTCATGGATTGCTGCTTTATATATAAAAAGAAGTAGAGTGGCTATCAAGCCACTAAACACAGCAGCTACGTATCCCTCTGAGTTCCTCTCTTCAAGAACTACACAGACCTCTGCAGGTGGGGTGTGAAGAACACTTCCCTAAAAATCAAATAATTTTTCTTCCAAATCTTTTGTGGTGTATTGTGTCATCAGAGCTGTGATTGCAAATTTGAGTTTGCAGCATACAGACAAACAACTGTGGTTAATTTTACTCAGCAGTTGTATTTGTTATCTTCTTCCCAGTCCTTCATTATGCCAACAGTAACAACAACAGTAGCCTTGCTGCCAATGCCAGTCACCATTCTTACAATCACAGTAGCATCCCTGTTTTGGAACATTAAAGAACCATTTTAATTATTTTCAAATGTATCCATGCTAAACTGTTACAAATCATACAGTTCAGAGAATTTTGAAAAAGCATTTGGCATGCTTGAGTGTTGTCAAAAAAATTATTTAGAAAGCTAAAAGATATATCTGTAGTTTGTACTGCTTTTGAAGGCAAATATCCGATGAATAATACTTTTTTCAAAATGTATTAAAATTGCTGATAAAGGACTAGTTATTTTCATAGTTTAATATTTACCCTGAAACTTCTATAAAAATGTATCTAGTATTGACTTCAATAGCTACTTGTTAACATTCAGAAGTTTGTCTATATATACTTGTATTTTGTTGCCAGGTAATAGATTAAATGAATAATTATTGAAAAGAATGTATTGATGCCAAAGTGTGGCAAATTATAGATTGCCCAGAAATTTTTTAAAACGTGTTTGGTATGTTTAATGCTTGTCCCTCGATGGGACTGATGCTTTACTGGCCAAAAATTATATCTTGGAATTCAAGGTAAGACTATTTCTTCCTTTCAACTGTTGAGTGTAAAAACTATCTCTGATATTTGCCAGCAATAGCAAGATTTTCAAAGTGACTGCAGTGGTTGTCAGACTGGTAAATCATTCAAGACCAATAAGGCATCATTTACTACCAACAAGGTATCATAAGAAGTCTTCTGGTGGAAACCCATGCTGATATGACTTTCCAATTTGAAGAACTAACAATTTTAAGATTTCTAAGATGATGGTCATTTTGGATATCAAACTGGCACCATTTCCATTTGGGACCAACTAGACAAGAAAGGTCTTTTGGTGAAAGCATGATACTGATATGACCAACCATCAAGTAAAAGAAACCATAACAAGATTTTTCAGGATGACAATTGTAATGGCCATATTGGATGTCAAATTGGCATCATTTTTGTTTATGACCAACTAGACATCAGTCTTTCAGTAAAACACTATGTTGATATGACCATTCATTCAGGTACAGTGACAGCATGATTTTAAAGATGGTGACTGTGGTGGCCAAATTGGATGTGCAAGCAGCACCTTGTCATTTAGGACAAACTAGACAGCATATAAAGTCATCTGGTGAAAGCCCCATGGCAATATTATCATTCAAACTGAGTAGTGATAACAAGATTTGGACATCAGATTGGCACCATTTTGGTTTAAGAGCAACTAATTGTATAATTGTGTAAATCGCATGTTGATATAACCCTCCATTCAGGAAGAGCAGTGATAACAAAGTTTTCAATATGGCCACTGTAGCAGTGATGTTGGCTGTTCATGCAGGAACATTTTCATTTATTACTATCTAGATCCTGGATGAGCAAAATTTGAATCATTCTAGTGGTTATGACACACTGTTCCAATGGTTTAATGGAAAGGGACAAGAGGTTATCCTCTGAGCTCTAAAAAAAATAAATTAAAAAGTGATAATTTTTTTTTACTGTTTTGATTGCTGCAGGTGCAACTCAGCAAGGCCTGATATCTTTAATCCAGTGAGTACATAGTTTGTACAAACATGAAAGGCTTTCATGTGAGAAGATTTCTATCCATTGATTGGCCATTTGGAGGTCTTTGTTAATATCAATTCATTCAGCCTGATCTTTAGTTTCTTTGGCCATAATGGAAATTTAAAAAAAAAAATTATTCAACAATATAAAATTTCTTTAAGTTTTACCAATTTAGAATGTCCAGTTCCAAGAAGCAGACAGTACAAAAGGATTTAGTTTTGTCAATCCCATGGTAGCCATGGCAATCAGTAGAACTGTCTGTCCTTCCTGACCATGCTGCTCACTGTCTGTCATTCTAGATCATGCTGCTGTCAGTCTGTCCTTCCTGACCATGCTGCTCACTGTCTGTCATTCTAGTTCATGCTACTGTCAGTCTGTCCTTCCTGACCATGCTGCTCACTGTCTGTCATTCTAGTTCATGCTACTGTCAAGTCTGTCCTTCCTGTCCATGGTGCAAGTCATCTTTACACTCATTGAGATGAACTTGTAGTGAGAACGCCTATTGGAGAGAATTATATGATGGCAGATCTGGGTTTGTCCTGTTCCTAATTTGGTGTGCTACATTTGAACAATTATAGTACTGTATCGCTGATGCTTTATTATTCACACTGGACATTTTTAAAGAAAGGGAGGTTCACACTTTAACAGTGTGAGGTGACTGTTTATTTTGAAAAGTGTAACTGATACCCACAGAAAAATCAGTTTCAAAGTTTATTTGTCATGTGTGTGTGTGTGTGTGTTTGTGCATGCAGATGGTAAGGGTATAATTATTTCAATTGATACATGTTAAATGGTTTCATGATTGAAAAATGCTGATAGTCTTTAAATTTTATTTAAAGGGTCATGGAAAGAACAATAAATACCCTTTACAAAAATTTATGCAGAATGTATCTACAGAAATGATACTATAAATAGTCTTATGCATAACTTATAAATTGTCTAAGCTATACTGTGTATAATATAAACACTCAATGAATGATAAATCACGAGCATGGTTTCTGTGGAAGCCATGTTGTTGACAGAAGCTGCCTTAGCCACAAACCTGACACCCATCATGCTCTGCAAGGATGTTTCTGCCAAAAAAGTTTCTCAACCACTTTGAGAAGTCAGAATCCTTGAGATGCTTTAGAGGGTCTGCATCAGTTGCTACACAGAAACAGTTACCACAATCATTCAAGATTAAATGTACTATTTATGTTATTCAGACAAATATACTTTGCATTGTCTTCATGTTTCCCTCTGCTAGTTTAACATACACTGCAGAGTGAAGAATAAGTAATGATCTTGCAGTAACTAATTCCATGCAACAACTGGTGCAAACCCTTGAACATATGTTAAAATCTGGAGGTACTGATAGTTTTATCATGTGTTTAATTTGGTAATACAACTGGATTTTTTGTTCTTAAACATGGTTAGATAAATGCAATCATTCATTTATCAACCACATAACGTCAAAAGTCAAACAAATGCAAGTAATTAGCATATACATGATGTAGATGATAGTGACAATGCAGTTTGAAAAAATGCTTTCTGCTTAATAAACACCATATCCTCTTTTCTTTTACAAGAAAATTAAAGTTACCCCATTTTGTTTTTGCAGTAATAATAACATATGTACGTGTGTGTGATTTAGATTTTTAACATAGCTTTAACAATTTTTCAGTCATATCGCTACGATGTCTGCAGTGTGACAGTTTAAAGTGATGTCTAGCACTGGGGCATCATGCCGCAGACATGTAGCATGATGTCCCACCCAGTCACATTATCCTGACACCAGGCTGACCAGTCCTAACACTAACCTCTTAATGCTGTGCGCTTAGCAAGGCAGCTGTTAGTACCATTTTTAGAAGTCTTTGGTATGACTCGTCTGGGGTTCGAACCCGCGACCTCCTGCATCCGGGGCGGACGCTCTGACCACTAGGCCACCGGAGCGGCTAATAATAACATAGAACATTATTCAAGTAAAAATGACAATAAAAACATCCTGTCAAAAAAAACATTCTGAACATAACAGTCTTAGAATTGTTAGCCCTGCAAAACTTGTATCAGCTAGTAGTGTAATCCAAAATTAAATAGGAATAGGAGTCCCTTGAAGGGACTGATGCTCTACTGACTGAAAAGAATCTCCAGGAATTAAAGACCGTTTCTTTTTAAATGCTAAGTATTGAAACCATCTCTAATATTTGTGATCAACAATTTTCAAATTAGCCACTGGGGGATATAAGATTGGCATATATTTCACTGAGGATAAATTTGACACCATTAGAAAACCTTTTGGTCAAAGCCCTATGCCAGTATGACCATCTTATTCAGGAGAATTAGTGACAAGATTTTCATTATGTTCATCACTGCAGCTTATTGGATGTATGAAGGGTGCCATTATCAGTTAGGACCAACTTGATATCATTAAAAGTCTTTTGGTGAAAACAATGTCAATATGATCAACAATTCTCTGGGAGTAGTGATAATGAGATTTTCAAGATAGACATGTGCTTGCCATACTGGATGCCAGATTGGGATCATTTTCATTCAAACGAATCTGACACCATACGAAGTCTTCTAGTGAAAATCCCACATCAGTATGACTTTCAAAATTTTAGAGTAGCACATTTTAATTCAGGACCTGATCTTCTAGTGAATACCCCATGCTGATATGACTTCATTTAAAAGGAGTAGCAATATCAAGATCATTGCATTGGTGGCCTTTCTGGATGCCATATCATTACCATTTTCATTCAGTACCAACTAGATGTTATAAGAAGTCTTCTGGTGAAAACCCAATGTCAATGTGATTTTCCATCTAGAAAGAGCAGCGATAAGGTTTTCAAGCTGGCAGCTGTGGTAGCCATATTGGTTATAAGATCAGCACAACTTTTATTTAACACCAACAAGACATCACAAGAAGTCTTCCAGTGATTAGTCCATGTTGATATAACAAGGTTCGAAATTAATGCTAGCAATCAAGCACACTGCAAATTACAATCCTGATGTGCCAGTAAACTACTAGCTGAGAAAAAGAGATAAACATGAGGTTTCTTGCTAGTGATATTTTGTATTCAAAACATTAAATAAGCTTGTGGACAAAAAAATTGCCTCATTTTAGCTACTTCAAATTAGCGCAACTAGCAAAATGCTCTCAGTACTAAAAACAAGTCAATTTCAAGCCCTGCTTGACTTTCTGGTCAGGATTAGTAGCACTAACAAGATTTTTAAGATGACTGTTCTATCTTAATGATAAAAAAAAATTTTCAAGATGACTGCCATTGTAGCTATATCAAGTATCTGAGCAACACCATTTTCATGTAGGACCAAGCAAACCTTGGGAAGAGTGCGTGTGTCAAGTTTCATAGCAATCCTTCAAGTTGTTTTAGAGTAGCAGTAATAAAGTTGTGCTATAAAAAGACAATGGACCATTGGCTGAAGGATAATGAACAACAGTTCATCACATAAGCTCTTCTGTCTATGACCTGGTGAGCTAAAACTCAATCCTGTCAATAACTGAAATATTAGGTGGAGTGAATGGAAAGAAAATTGTGAGCAGAAATGATTGCTTTAATATGGATTCATAATTCTAGGTGTTCAAAAAATAGTATACAAACTTAATAATTTGATCTTTATGTAAAGTTGTTTTAATTTGATATTCTAACAGATACCAGTCTTTTACAAAAAATCACATAGTTGTGTGTTTGTGTTTATTTGAATATTAATGAAGAGTACAGCACATGATATGCCCATCTCCTCATCTTTGCTCTACTAATGACCTTGGCTTTGAAATATTTAGGGTATAAAAAGAGATGACCTGAAAATGGATACAGACCAATGACTTGCATTATCTCTTGTTGTGAACTTGACCTTGAGGCAAGGGCAATAAATGAGAATACACAAGACACTGTCAAGAATATAACACCTAAAGTTTTAACAGAATATATTTGCTTGTTGACAAGATACACCTATACTGAGGCAGAAGTCAATGATTTATATGTACCCCTGCCATTACCTTGACTTTGCAAATTGGGGGCTTGGCTATGGAGACACTGTCTAGTCATGAATTCTAACTGGTAAAAGTTGTATTAAATATCTACCAAGTAAAGCCGTTCAAAGATCTACTCTGGACAAGGATACAAATCATAGTTACATTTTCCCTTGCTGTTACCTTCACCTTGAGGGAGACAGCATGGCTGTGGTGTCGATACAATGTCTATACAATACATATATTAAGGCAAAATTTCATTGAAATATCTTCAGCAGTTCAAAAATGATACTCAGGACAAGAGTTCTACTCCAGACAAAGACACACGTTGCAGAATTACATCTCCCATGACCTTGGCCTTAAGAAGGGAACTTCACTATGGTATGTGATACAGCATCTAATCCTGATATATAATTGGCCAAAGTCTCATACAAATCTCTAATTGTAATAAAGAAAATGTTAATGGAAACACACCACAATATGTGCATAAAAAATGAGTGCTACCGTGTTCATAATCCCAACAGTGAAATGCTTTTTGTAATTATAATCTTTTTTGTACACAGTGAAGCTCCATTTCCAACCTAGGAAATGGTCATTATGCAATCAACTTAAAAGGGAAAGTCCATATTGTATTGAATTTTGATTTCTGTAAAATAAATTGCTCTAAAGTACTATCTTATCATTGTCCTTGTTAATCACCCTTAGGAACTACTTATGATGTCACAAATGTTAAGTTTGCATTTACAACTGCTACATTGTGTAAACAATTCATTTAAAACTCATAAAAAGCACATCCATGCTAAACCAAAAATTCCTGATGCTAAGCTCAACAGGAATGTTTTTAATTATTGAGCCAGACAGAGCATGCTTCATAGGTTTTCAAGTGTTAGGTTCTGCAATCACAACACTGTCTTTTTACTTTCACTTGGGTCATAAATTATCAAAAGCTTCAGTAGTAACTGGCAAAAATGGCACAGCTAAATTAAATGCAAATATAACTTGATGTTTAGTGTAGTTAAATTGTTATATTGAAAACATTTCAAGTTTTTAGCTGTAGTGTGCACAGTGTGAACACAAACAAACCATGTGATGAACCAATCAGCAAACCTCTGATGCCTTCACATCATTCATAAAGCTTATTTCTCCAATATGGTAATGCTGAACACATTGTAGATATCTCCGATTTTCACAATTTTTTTTTAACAATATTTCCATAGGCACAAGGTTTCTGCACTTCATTTACATTTTAATTATTTATGAAGTTAATGTAAATCACAAAATATTTTCATTGACTTTCCCTTAAAAACTCTGCTCCACCATGTAAACTACCGTGCTGCTACTGCCACACAAAGTGCTATACACATACCAAGAAATAAACTTATTAACAGGTATTCATTCCATCTGTTGGCCATTCTGCGTTCTATGAATAATACCAAACAGTCTACTGACAGAAGAAGTTGAAAATGAGATTTTACTCCCATTTGATTTCAGTTAAATGCAATTCCCTTGGTCCAAATATTCCAACCCAATATAATTAATTCTTTCTCATCTCATCAGTTATCTCCCTTGCAATGAAGTCAAAAGCTGAACTATGAGGTTCTGTGAAAACAATGCTTTCCGAATTAGCTTGGTTATAAAGGAAGAGCTAATAAAAAGCCTAAGTCAAAAGCAATGTCGCAAATTATGTGCATTCATTTACTTTTATGGTATGTGTAAAAAAAAAAAGTTACATTTTTATAGGTACTACAATTTAGAATCTTAACTCTTCACAGCTGATCACTGTTCAGTGGGTATGTATATTGGTAGCTGGAAACTAAAACAACCAAAATGGGAAACCAGAAATAAAAGTGAACTAGAAGTAACTGGAAATATTTTTGAATGTGACAATGCACTATGACCTTGTATGCATTTTGCATTAAAAAGATGCAAATACATTCCCATCTCTCATACAACACTTGTAACACTGGACAGGAAATACTTTTAGACAAGGTGCATACACTGCATTGAATAAAGCAAATTAATACACAGCTGAATTTAGACTTAGTAAATTTGAAAAATTTAAATTCAGCAAACTCTTTGGCTGTAAACTTTCACCAGAACAAGTATAATGGATATGCCTGAAGTGTAAACAGCCACTTGTCTGGCATATTGTAAAAATTCATCAAGACTTGCATATTTCATGAAAATTTAACTGCACATGAAAATTGTTGTTTGTATATTAGCTGATTATTTTGTCTCACTGCATACTTATGACTTCAGAATATTTAATGCACATATTATTCATACAACATCATTTCTAGCTAACCTTAGGGTCAAACAGTTCCTTAAAAAGTAACATTACAGTACTATTAATGAGCTATAAACAATTAAATGCTGCATCCACACAGTTCACTTTGCATGTCCTATGATTCTTAATAAGATAGTTATTGAAGGAAATATTAAAGTTGTCTGCTTTTGTCAAATTCATTCTTACTACACAGCTTGCAATGACATGATCATTATATTAGGACATCACTGATATGTCACTTTTTAACTAGGAGTCTCATAGTGCTATGAATGATGGGAGCAACTAATCATAATGTTACTTTTACCTATGTGCATCGTAATGTTAAGAATTCTGGACAGACTAGCTGCGATGTGATTCACTTTTTACCGAGTTGTATCACAGTACTATGAATACTGGTAGAGAAAGTTCCTGAATTGATATGCTTGTGACTTTTGCATCTTAAAACATAATTAAAGAGAATAATTATTATACAATCTTAACAATCACAACAGCCCTCAAAAAAGTCAATGAAAAATATACAAGAAAACCTACTCATATCCATAACTATATCATACTTAAAAAGTATTAAATTGCCAACATGGCATTTTCTTTGTGCATTTGGTAAGGAGTCTTTAATCTGTATTAATTTGATGAATTTTTTTTAAATTTTAAAATTAAATTTGTATTAATTTGATGAATTTTAAATATTCCTGCAGATATTATTGCATGTGAAATTAGTGACAGGTACTTCTTTCCTACACTTGTCTATGTAACCATTACTTGGGGATAGATATTCAAATGCAATTAGCACAAGAACATGCACATCAACCTATTATTTTTTCAATAATTGTGGACTACTTGGACCCTTATCTATGTAAAAATGTCAATTTTAAATAAAACCCTAAACATTCCAACAATTCACAAGTGAAACAGATCCATCACATAGCTCTGTAAATTTCTTCAAGACAAGCATCTTGCTGAACTTGATCTGTGAAATCTGAGCAAAACATGTCTTGCTGAACCAGATTTCTAAAACAGCTCTGTGCAATCTCTGCAAAACAAGGGTCTTGCTAAACAAAACCTCTTGAACAGCTCTGACAGATCTCTGCAAAACAATAACATGGTACCGAAAGAAAACTCTTTCTTTGTAAAAAGGTTTTCCAAATGTTTGAAAGAGTTAAGTGATTGACAAGATGAAGTGACATAAAACGTCACTGTGATAACAGTTTCACTGGTTGACAGACATAATTCCTGCACCTTTGTCTATATAAAAACCAATGTTTAGTGATATCCAGTTAAGCTTACAATAAAAGTTTTGGCATAAATGATTGCAGAATGTATGTCCAGATGAATTTTGAGACAGCAATATATGTTTCTGTAGTTTTGTCTGATTAAAGTGCCTTCTACTGGTAACAGCAATCAAGGAAACCTTTACCAGATCCTCAAATGGCAGAGATATCACAGAGCCATGCAAGAGCCTTGTTGATATAAACTCATTACTAAATACATTTCTCAAATTTCTTTTTGGTCTACAGATCGCTGTAATGTTACCATAAATGCTGTCATAAGATAGATAGTGGATCTTTCAGTCACAGACTAAAATATATAACACTCTTAACTATCAACTGAAAGCATTATACAACATGTGATTGTATTATTTTCAACATATAGTATTTGTAAAAAAAAAATGTCAACAAAACAAAGCCATCACTGATGTGTAATCATGGAAAGTGAGTTTTTCACTGACTGATACTATGAATGAACTCTGCCACAGCAAATATCGTACAAACTGTATAATGAATGGAATCCATTTGTCTTCCTTTTATGAAATGAACCTTTCTGCATTTACAAGGTTGCTTTGAAAAATGGGGTACCGTTGTGACAGGAATAACAGTAAAACAGATCCACTGTGTCATATGTTATGACTTCTACTGTTAAACTACCCGTGTTGTGAAATCATAACTTTTTGGCAGATGAGATGGTCTTTCAAGACAGGTTTTACTGGTGTAAGACAAAGTGGCTTTAAATCAGAGGAAGGGAGCACAACTGCATTTACACATAAATGATGTAATGGTTTGATAAGCATGGTTGGTGCTATATTTTCCGCATCACTTTGCTTGATTCCCCTCGACAATTGGGGCAATACCACCTTCCTTTAGGTTTTGTGGCAAGTCCTACACAATTAAAATGAAACCATTCAACAGCACAGGCATCATTGTCACAACCAATCATTTCCCCATAAGAAACTTGCTCACACACACAGTATGTAGGTTCATCAGGGTCAATTGGAGGCTCTATGGAAGATTCTTCCTTTTCTTTTTTGGCCTTTCTTTTCTTCTTTTTCTTAGGAGCTTTGTCTTTTTCCTCCTGTTTAAATGAACATGAGAAAGGTGATTAGTGTGCATTTAATATAAGCATCATCTCATGAAATACATTAATTGTTAATTAATGAACCCAATCTAGCATTCTGCTAACCCCCAAGTTCCTTGAATCCAACATCCATTCTGCTGACCCCTGAGTTCCATGAATTCAACATCCATTCTGCCAACCCCTGAGTTCCATGATTTCAACATACGGTAGCCCAGATCCATCATTCTGCTAAGCCCTAAGTTCCATGAATCAACATAAGGTAGCCCAGATCCATCATTCTGCTAAGCCCTAAGTTCCATGAATCAATATAAGGTAGCCCAGACCCATCATTCTGCTGACCCCTGGGTTCTATGAGTCAACATCCACTCTGCTAACCCCTGGGTTCCATGATTTCAACATCAGGTAGCCTAGACGAATCATGCTGCTTACCCTTAGTTCCATGATTTCAACATCAGGTAGCCTAGACCAATCATTCTGCTAACCCCTGAATTCCATGATTTCAACATAAGGTAGCCCAGATCCATCATTCTGCCAATCCCTACGTTCGATTAATCAACATAAGGTAGCCCAGTCCCATCATTCTGCTAACCCCTGGGTTCCATAATCAACATAAGGTAGCCCAGACCCATCATTCTGCTAACCCCAGTTCCATGAATTCAACATCGATTCTGGTTGCCATGATTTCAACATCAGGCAGCCTAGACCCATCATTCTGCTAGTCCCTTGGCTTCATGCACATGATCAATCACATCCTGATCAAGAAGTTGAAAGTTAACAATTTTCTTCATTTAAGATCATTTTAATGAAGCCTTTGAAACTGGATTTCTATTTTTTGGTAATTGTGCTCAAAATAAAATTCAACATAAATCAGAGAGGTTGTTGTTTCTAAACTTGGATTTATGAAACAAAAGAGTGAACTGTATGTCTAATGTCATAGTTTCTACACATTCACAGCATTATCGTAACAGACTGATCTACTGACAACTGTCAATAAGTGATTACTTATTGGTGATGCAAGTGAACTGCTGACCAATCAGACTGACAGTTATTAAACAATTACTTATGTGCCACTGCATGGAGTCCTTGCTAACTTATGTCTGCTGGGGCTGAACAATGTTCACAAAACTTTGGATGCCCAATCAAGGTACAGTATCTGGTTATCCCAACTTTCCTTAGCCACGTCTACCTCTAAGTCAGCTTTTTGCATGTCACTTGCATTACACAAAGATTTAATACAATTATTAAACGATGTACAATTTGGTTTAGACTGCAAATAATAGTACCAAAATAAGTTCTAATATAAAGGAATTTATGCTCCACTGGCTGAGCAGAATTTCTAGGAATTCAAGATAAGACTATTTCTTCTTTTCAACTACAGAGTATTTCAAAATGACTTCTAATATTCTTAAAATAATTCAAGATACCAAATCTGGTAATTAAAATATATTTTCTTATATGTTTGAGTTCATGTACTTACAAGGTACCTGTAAGCACAAGATATAATTCTTTGGCATGGATAATAATCTAGAATAAGATTTAATGGAAAGAAAATCATTTAACTTATCTTGGACAGTGTCAGGATATACCCCTGTGCTAAGTTTTGTTAAATCTATAAATAATATTAATTTTTAAAGAAAACAACACATTGAGTGGCATCATTTGGTCTATTCATCAGCTATATTCACAAACTGGATCTGATAAAAATCCATTCATACTTGTTTGTGTTACTGTGCTCACAGGCCAGTAAAGCTACCCCCCCCCCGAGTCAAAACCTCTCACAACAGACTACTGATTATCAACTTGTTCAATGGAATACAACTAAATACAATGTCTGGTTACAATTTACTTGTTTATGTACATCTGAAGTGTTCATAAGCTAATGGAACACAAAAAATACAAGCAATGACCTCTGACTTGACTCCAAGGTCAGTTAGGACTAGTTTAAAAAACTCCTTCACAAAAGTGCAGAGAGGCTGTACGTCAGACCTACATCATTTTTATTCACAACTAATTAAATAGTCTAAGGTGTTTTAGTGAAAACCCTATATCCATGCCATCATTCATGTAAGAGGAGTCTTAGATTTCAAAGTTGGTCACCATGGTGACATGGAGGAGGTCATATGAATACATTTTCATTCAGAACTAGCTATATAGTGTCATAACAGGGATTTCGTGAAACCTCATGTTCACAAGAGCATCTGTTCAGCAGAAGCAGTCATATACATATTTTCAGGGTCAAGGCAGTATTTTGAAGCTTAGATTAGCATCAATTTAATATAGGAATAACTATATATTGCAAGAAATAATTTTTTACTTTTTTAATGTTTATATGGAAACCTGTAATGCAAAAGCATCTAATAAAGAGTTTGTTTCCTCCAAATTCTGGGAGGTCATGTCAGCATCATTTTCAGTTGGGACCAACTACATACAGTTAGAAGTGCTTCAGTAAAAATACGTGTTTTGATAAGACTAACCCTTTAAAAGAAGTGGTGATAATATTTTCAAGATGGCTTTTATCTAGGACCAACCAGACTTTATAAGCAGTCTTTCATCGAAATTCCATGTCAATATGACCTCTGTTCAGGACAGAAGCAATAACAAAATTTTAATGTGGCCATATTTGACTGGTACTATTTTCATTGTGGACAAATTAGCATCACAAATCTTTTGGTGAAAACCCATGTTGATATGGCCATCAAATCAGAAGGAGTAGCAATAACAAGATTTTCAAAATGGTCATTATGGTGGGCATAATAAACATAAGATTGGCACCATCTTCATTCAGATGCAATTTGATATCTTAAAGGGTCTCTCCATGTTGGAGGAGTAGTAGTAAATAGAGCATATTGTGGCAATAAGATGTTTGAACTTCACTCGTAAAACATTTCCATTAATCTATTAAAAAAACATTGATTTTATTATGTAATTTTTAAAAGCAAAAAATGTTGACTTGCATGGATTTTCTCCTATCGGTGTCAGTGTGATTAAGATCTGTAATACAGCAAGGACAGCAATAAAAACATTGATAAATTTTGCAAAAATTTTGGGACAGCATTGTTTTACAAATTTAGCTTGTACAGTACATATCATGCATAAAAAACTGTGCATTTTGTTAAAACAATGACTCTATTTGCATGAAAATATTTCTCTTAACACAATTTATTCACAGATTGACTGATACTGTAAGAATGGGGTAGTGTAGAAACATCACAGAGTGTTTGCATCTGAGAGACTTCAGAGTGTAACATCTTTAAACAACAAATTTTTTAATGGTTGTAAAGATTTTCATTCTTTGTTTATTTCTAACTTTTGTTTGGCCTTGTCAAGCTCACAGTCTAGTTTGGCAGCAGATGCTGTATCCAATTTTCAATTGTTACTTAATTTCAGTTCACAATAAACTTTAATGAACGCCCAACTTATCCATCATTTTCAAATACGGTTGTGATGCGAGTCAAAAATAACTAAGAAAGGTAATACCTGAAATCTAAATTTTGCTGTTTGGAGTTTGTTTTTAGGCATTTCTTTATGACATCTCACTTACTGAATAAATGTAAACTAGATGATCTGTACATCCTGCTGTGGAGACGGGGAGAGAGAGGGAGAGAGAAATAGTATGGCCACTATGATATCATTCTTCTCTCACTGATTATTTCAGCATCTAAATCTTACTAGGAAATATTTAACAGAAAATTTGTCATGCTAGATATTATATTGGCACAGTTTTCATTTAGGACCAATCAGATCTTATAAAACGTTTTTATCTGAAAACTCTGTGCTGATATGTCCATTCATACTGGAAAAGAAGCAGGGACACAATTTTTAAGATGGCCTTTGGAGTAGCCATACTGACTACCAACCAACATCCATTTTCATTCAGGGCCAAAAGAGACATTGGGATGAATGTATGTATAAAGTTCCATCACAGTCCTGCAAATAATTCAGAAAGAGAAGCAAAAACAAACTTGTGCCAATGGACTGATGAGGGACAACAGGCCATCCCATAATTTCTTCTAGTCCTTGGCTAGTAGAACTATAAATACATTTGTATTTATTAGCAAAGAGATAAATAATTACTTCAGTGAAGTGAACCTCATTCATACTATATGTCAATTATCATGTAGATTTTTAAAACAGAAAATATCACCTCATGCAGGAATTAAACACCGTGTCATTTAACTTCAGTGAAGGCAAAATCTTATGCTCAACATGAATTTTTATATAAAATGTTAAACCATTGTGAAAATTAGAGCTTTAATAGTAGGACATGTCCTTAACTACAAATTTACACTATATCTGGCTGAGTTTCAGCCTTTCGGTAAAAATCATATATTGAAACAATGATAAATTGAGGAAATTTTCAAAATGGCTGCTATGATAGACATATTGAATGTACAGGCAGCACCATTTTCATGTAGAACCAAGACGACATAATAAGAAGTCTTCTGGTGAAACTCGATGTCAATACAAGTTATTCTTTCAGAGGAGTAGCGATAAAAAAATTTTAAAGATGAGTGCTGTTGTGGCCAGACTGGACATCCATTTTTATTTATGACTAGCTAGACATCATAGAAACTCTTTTGGCCAGACTGGACATCACTTCTAACTCCATTTTTATTTATGACCAGCTAGACACCGTAGAAACTCTTTTGGTCAGAACCTCATGTCAATATGGCTTCCAAATCAGCAGGAGTAGCATAAACAAGATTTTCAAGATGGCTGTCAAACAGGCTATATGGCACATCAGACTGGCACCATTTTCATTTAAGACCAACAAGACAACATAAGAAGTCTTTTAGTGAAAACCTATTGTTCATATAATAATCCATTCATTAGAAGCAGTGATAAGATTTTCAAGACAGTCACTGTGGCCATATTGGATGTCCAACTGGCAACAATTTCACTTATGACAAATTAGATCATAGGATGAACATGTGTGTTTAAAGTTTTCATGGCAATCCTCCAAGTAGTTTAGGAGGAGTTGCAATAAGAAACTTGTTCTAACATATGGACAGACGAAAGACAATTGACCATCCCATAAGCTCTTCTGGTCTATGACCAGTTGAGCTACAAGTTAGGATCCCACTATTAATTACATCAAAGTAAAAACACTACAATAAACTTCTGATTTACGCTTATTCAGCTTACTTGGGTCTTGTTTCATGAAATTAATATTAACACCCAAGCAGAAAAATACATCCCAAGCGGTGCATAATTCACACATATATATATAAATTTGCAGCATGGGTTCCCAAGCAGAAACTGTCATTTTTTTATGGGTCTGACTGGGAGGAAGATTCGGCTACCCTTTGTTGAATGGATTTGAGTCATGCAAATTTGACACGTGAGGTTTCTCAGGAATGCAATATATGCGTACTGTATTCCTAACCTACAGGCAGGAAGAATCTGGTTGCCCAGTTAGATGCAAGCTACCTGGTTGCCTATAGCTAAAATTTGGTTGTCTTGGGCTGCCAGGTAACATATTTTTCTGCCCCTGCTCTAACACTTTGATATTTTAGCCTATACAGCATGTACAAATCTTGCTGAAAGTTTCTTTTGTTTGCTCCAATTTTCACAAAACATTTGTGAAATATGTATACACATTTGGGTAAAAGAATCTTTAATTTAAAATAAATTGACATGTTAAGAACTAGGCAGAGTACAGGGTCTTGGTAAATTACAAAAATTGGCACAGTCAAATGACATTATCTGGATTGTTCCGTATGGGTGTTCATTATCTGTACTTTACTGTATTTGGTCAAATGTTATAAATGAATCATTTAACTTTACATTCTAAGTCAATCCTAACACTACTATTGCCAGAAACATTACCTGGTTCCTTACCTTTTCATCATCTTTGGACATACTGTCATGATGTTTCTGTCGTCTTTGCCTCCTCTGAGGAACTATCTTTTCAGTTTTTTCATCCTGTTTGACAGCCTTTGTTACTGTTGTGGCTGGTACTGGTGTTGTTGGCATTGTTGTTGTTGATGTTGCTGTTGTTACAGGTGCTGGGGGGTCCTCTTTCTCTGGTTCCTTTGTTGCTGTTGGATCTAAACAATATAACTCCAAATAGTCAACAAAAGCTGAACTTAAGTTCATATCTGGAAGAGTTTTATATTTACCATTATTTACATTTATATCACTGTAACTAGTGCAATCTATGCAGCTGTTTCATGTATGCATTCTTTCCAGCATCCCTTTGTGAAAAGGTAGGGATAAAGTAGGGCTTCTTAAAAACAATACTGACTAAATATAACCTTTACCTGACTTTCCTTTGTAAATGTGAACCAAGGCATGCTCTTACTCATATGTTAACTGTCTCTTTCGTCGAGGTTACCTCAATTTTCTTATACATTCAGCTTAACATTGCAGAGGCCATAAACGATTTTTTAAAAAGTCAATTTCGGCATTTTTTAAATAACAAAATCACTATCACTAAAGTCAGCAGTATGTAAAAAAAAAAGAAAATAAAATGCTATCATTTTTTTTACAAATTCTTTTTAGTGCATAAACATGAAATTGTTAATATAACATCTTTTCTAGGCAGTCCTGTGAGCAATAGAACTAAACACAGTATAGCTTTTATGATGATCGGAATGATTAGCATTTTTCAGGATTTAAAAATATTTTATACAGAAAATCATTTAAATGGATCTCTCTGAATAATGTACAAAGTATTAGTGGTATAATGATAATATGGTAATAAACAGCACAGTCAATCAGAAATCATCATGATTTGAATTACATATACAAAAAATTGAGGATATATTACAGAAGGTACACAGATTATGCTGCATTCTACAACTCTTGATGATACCATATACAAATAAGCTAGACTAAAAATCTAAGAAAGCTAACTGACAATTAAGCAGTGCAAAATATGATGAAACTGCATTATGATGGCAACACAAATAAAGAAGCGCTGGCTTAAAAATAGGTGTAATTCAGCTAGATACTAAATTCCAAAACATCTTTACCAGCCATCATTCATGTCATGCAAATACTTTAACATGAACAACTTCATAAATTCTTAAGTAAATTACCATATATATTTGCTTTTAAGTCAAGTCAAACTGCAAGCTGATCTTTGTCAGTCACAAAATGTGCCTGAGGATTTGGGTTTATGTTGTTTGTTTGACTGATTCCTCCTAACAAACTGCACATAACCAGATCTGCCAGTGCATTATGTAATGGCAGACCTGGGTTTGTGCAGTTTGCAGTTTCACTCACCTTAATACTATGACCATTATGATTTAAGGTGATTCTAGATAAACAAAAGCATTAGTTAAAGACTGCTTTCCTTCCTCAAAATCAAGACTACGAGTATATTTTCTTTAATGAAATGAATATAGTGTTATGCATTTATAATTGATATTGTGTGTTTGACTTTAGTCCATGATTGAAGATAAAGTTTTGTGTGTACCTGTTTGTAAGTTATAGATAATTTGTTTACTGATATTTGACTTCAAGGTTTATCCTTATTTACAAACTTAGAATGTATTGGAAACAAACATGTGGCCCATAAACTGGGAATTTTATTGTATTTTAGATCAAGTAAAATTAGTATGTAAGAATGAGGTAGGCAAAATTATTCATTTACTTTTAAGTTCAGTCTGTGAAATCATTTACTGTTGTGTCATACATAATTTGAGAGGAATCGTTTATTTAATTTTTCACTGGAATTACAAAGCGCTCCTTGACCTTTTGGACTAAAAAACTACTTTGGGATTATTGTGAACTGAATCAAATACTGTTGGCACACATCAAAATATTCACGACTACATTCAATATTTTAATTCATTTGGAACATTCTATACTTTTGGACTTGTGATAAAACATTTAGGATTATATGGGATTTAATTCACAATACTGTAAATTCCTGTTAAATTTTCATCTGGTAAATGAGAGAAATACATTATTTGTGAATTTTAAACTTGTTGGTTTTGCTTCTTTTGTGTTACTTAATTTAAGACCACAAATTCATAACAATGGCTAATTACACTGGTCAAATGTGATCAGATATATTCCTTTGTTAAACCAAATTTGCTACAAGTTATTTGACATCAGCTTTCTGTTGCTATCATCGCTCTTCAACAACCTACAAATGCCACTCACAGATTTGAAAAATCTAACCACTTGATTGTGCATGGATACAATTCAATAATCATCAAAGTACAGTTCTACTAAAGCAATTTGACTCTAATCTGCGCAACAATGTCAAAATGGGTTGCCAACTATGTTAGACATTCTTAAAAATTTGGCCTCAAGCTGTGAAATCAACTGACCTCACAAACAGCTACATGGCACCACTTGTTCAAGCAGTAAGACTTAACAGCATGCATTTCAGAGTCAGTGTGCCACACTGTAGGACTAACAAGCAACCTACTTGTTTACAACTATACTGATTCATGACAATGGACAGTCTCCTTGAAGACCTCATTAAGGTACACCTCACTGGTCCCAGGATATATATATTTTATTAACACATAAAATAATACCTTGGACTAACGGTATTGGCATTATATTTAATGTAAAATCACAGTTTTAGCAAAGACGGCCAAGTATTCTGAATTATACTGCAACTAGGGATGAAACGATTCATCAATATATCGATGTATCGCTACTTCAATCATACCATTATGCAACCGACAAAAAAGGTGGAAAATCTATACAGTACAAGTTAATTTAATATTCTGCAGTCATGAATAATTATTAGCAATTTATCTTTTCATTCTTTTCCTTGAGAATTCCTCTGAGACAAATGTCACAGGTACTCATTTTTGTCAGTAAAGAAAAAGAACATATTGATTTGACAACATCCACTCACTTTCTACAAATTAACATAAGGTTTATAATGTCTCCCGCTCCCCACCTCTCAGATTCCATGATAATTATCTTATTCCAAATTGCATGTTCAGCATAAAGGAGACATTCCAAATGTGTTCTCCATATATAACAAAATACTTTACTCATCACGTAATAACCACTTTCACACGAATTTACTCTCTTGAGTTGTATCTTGTATACTTTGGTCCATTTTGATGGCTACACTTTAGGTGTGTCACACAGTGAAATATAATACACTGATAAACAAAAACCACCAATCAGAACTTAATGTACTTTTTTTCCCTGTGTGACACACAGGAAGTATTGGCAATGAAATGAGAGCTGTAAAGTATTTAAATCGTACACTAGGAGCAGAATTGGCTTCTCTTTAATGTTGGAAAATTTATACAAAACAATATTTAAGTTACTGAATGGGCTGATGGGATTAATAAAATTAGCACAGAATTGGTGAGGGGGCAGATTTCACGCTGCGTAAGTTTGTCACCTAATTTTAAATTCATTCTTTTTATACAAGGGGAGTGGGTGTTGTCAATAATTTTCCTTATTCAGTAACAAAAGCAAGTGCCTGTGACCATGGCAATTGTTTTGCTTCTGCAGGAAGTACAATGTAACAGATTTTGTTGGTATTCATCCCCATTCCCACACTTGTTCTAGATGAGATTTTCCTTGCATTACTGTATTTCTTCCGGTTTGAAGATAACATTGTAAAGTTTTCCAAGTTGAAGTGAAGATATAAAATTTGTAATAAGTCTGTTTCCAGCATTCATGCAGTGCAAAACAAAGAGCTTGGTGGCCAAGAGGAGTCAAGCATTTCAGCTAATGGGACAGCCTAAACTGACTTAAACGGTGGAATTATAATCACTGTCCGTTGAAAGTATGTTTATCTTGTTATGGTTAAGAATGACATAAAAACAGATGCTAAGCCCATGTCTTTCTGTCATTTGCATACTGGAAATACAACCAGTAAGTGAAAACAAAAAAAAGGGTACCATCTACCACTGACAGGTGTTCTAAAGGTGGAAAGGCCATCAAGTTAATAAAATGTATATTGTTTCACCTCTAACTGCAAGTGTCAAAAATAATATCAATTAGTGTAGCCAATAGCCACTGACATCTGAGCCTATAAAGAAGGCATGAGAACAGCAGAGGTGAAGATAAATATTAATTGGGGAATCTCAACAGACTGATGATCATGTCCTCAGTTGCAAAGGCTGGTGATATATAGAGTCTTGCTCTGGAAAATGTGCATGACCTTAGAAAACTGACGGTCAGGGTCTTGCTTATGTGCATCTAGGGCATGAGAACATCCTCTACCAAATATACCTAAATTTTCTCTGTCCTGCTCCAACTGCCGTGTTCTGCTTTCAATAAAGTCAAGAATGATAGACAGGAGATGGAGTTTTTCATCGCCAATCTCCTGAGTCTTGATGAGTGCCCTTTGGATGGCCAGAGATGACTTCCTCTTCTGGGGACCCTCTTCATCTCTTTGGTACAGCTCACAATGTTGATCAACATCTTGAAGGACATCTAATGAGTAAAATTTTAAGTTACAGTGAAACATGTCCATAAAGGTCATTCAATTGAAAACACACAAATACATGTCCTTTATACAGAGATTAACATTATAATAATTTAATTGCTCCCCCACCATTATACAGAAAAACAGCATAAACCCTCCCCACCAATATGCAGAAAAACTAAGCATAAACCCTCCCCCATACTTATGCAGAAAAACAGCATAAACCTCCCTGCCGTCATACAGAAAAACACAGCATAAAACCTCCCCACTATTATGTAGAAAAACCAAGCATAAACCTTTCACCATTGTTATGACGAAAAACACAGCATGAACCCTCATTCACTGTTAAACAGAAAAGCTAATAACAGACTTTAGTGCATATCCTCAGATTGACACTTCTGTTTGTCAACTCAAAGTAGAGTAAAAGATATGGAGTGGCTTCCTGAGTGGAGTTGGTATGTTCATATGCTATAAATAATGTATCATTAAACTAACTCTGTCTCAGTATGGTTTGTTGAAAATATAAGACAATCAGCCAGATTGTAATCAATAGATATATTTTTATCACTGAGGCTTAAAGTGTCTTCTGGTTGTACATTCATGAAAAATATCATTTGTAAATAGCGTTGCTGCTAAATTTTTGCAGGGAAAATATATTTACACATAAAACACAATGGCACAAAAAAATAAAAAAGTATGGTCAGCTGGGATTTATGATACAACATGATCCATTGTGTCATGGTTAATTCCAAGCAAGCATTTTGTGTTGGAAAACTGTGGAATTGTCTTTTAGAGATTTTGAAACAAGTCTGTAATTTTTTCTGATAAAGATTAACAAGACTTCAGCAGTCTAATCCATGTTTCAAGGAATGTCATGTAAAGAATTAATTTCTACCAAGTGGCTCCTGAGGCAAATCATTTGCAACCTGACATCTAGAGAACTGAATAAATTCCCAAATTTGTATTTCAATATTTAACTCATTAACCCTTGGAGATTTTTGTCATTTTCGCCTGAAGTGAGTAGGAAACGCATTTTGGGGGCTACTTTTGAATACATCCAAATAAATCAGCTTGCAAGAGATTTAAGTTTAGCCTGTGGCCTAGTTGTGTCAGAAACATTGTTTTTCATTTGATATTCAGCTCGAGCATGTGCAGAAGGGTAAAAGTTGGAGGTTTTTATAGACCCATCATTTTCATGTCCTGGCCCCTATTTACTCCAAATCCTCATCTTATCTCACTTTTTGCAAAAGGTTCTCATGTCTGGGTGCAGTTAACACTGGTCTGCCTTTGATCTAAGGCCAAAAAGTCTACAATCCAGACACAAAATTGGATTTCAACCACAAGCAAATTTTGGGTGTAAAACAATCGGGTCTCTAAAAATATGTTTTCCCTCTGTATTTTGTAATGCGACTAGAAAGTCCAGATCATTTGGTACCATTGTAGAGCTATATCTGTCTACTTTTCTGTAATACCACCCACTTCAGTGTATCTTAAATGACCCTGACGCAACAGAACTTTGAAGTAGGGTACTACCTCCTGACGCTTGCCAGGGGTTAATGAGTTAAGCATTTCTTCATAAGGCAGCACCTATACAGTGACAGGATAAAACAGTCCACACCAGGTAAGAATTAATCCGCTCTAAATCTATCATATATTCATTTTCATCAAAACAATGATACAGATTCTGTACCATATTTACTCTGTTATAAGTCAGTGTTTTTTTCCCCTCAAAATTCTATTCATGCAGAGTAGGGGATGTCTTATAAATGCCACATACAAAAAGTTTCATATATCATAGGGGTAATGTTGAAATTTCTTGATTTTTGTAGCACATAAAAATACTGCCAATTCAAATATTTTTACATTTTCATGCCACATTCAGAAATGCATCTCAGGTATGCATTGTATTGATCCATTTTAAAAATGGTATTCATTACACAATACTTGTATCTACAATTATCTGGATTTTAGTAATTTGAAAATGACCTCTGAATTACATACAACCCACTGTAAAGTGAACTTTCCATCAACATTGTTTACCATGGGTGTTTATTAGCAAGTATATTGCTTCCATTTTTGTTCAAGTCTGAACAACCTGTGTTTTGTAATAATATTTGTCTTTTGCTGTATAAACAATGTGTTTGATGCAATAAACATTTTTATTCAATTTATATTTTCCTTTTCCATAAGTTTAATTTAATTCCCATGTAATATTTCTATAGGTTTCTGTCAGTGCATGTGGCCGGATAAGCCTTTGGCTTGTAAAGGCATTCATTCTGTTTTCAAGTTGACAATCCTTGTAAATGAGCTGTAAACTTGATACTTGTTCAGTGCCAAAGTAGAGTTCTACAACTTCCTGTGCATGCTCGATCTAAATTCCTTAGTTTGTAAAAACAGCACACTCACTGTTTTCCCATGCGACAACCCTTTGATCGAGCCACAAGTATGATACTTGCTTAGTGCCAAGTAATGGGGACTGGTTATTTGAACTCCATGACCTTGCTGTGCAACTAACATGTGTTCAGTTATATCCTTCAATAGATTTCATAGACTGTATGATCAAAGTGTTCAGATACTAAGCTCAGTCTCAAAATAAACACCAGCATATGAAAGTGAAGATGAGGAAATAGAGTCAGATTACATTTATGATGATTAGACAAATGATTTACAATTAAAAATGGTGATGAAGGATTTAAAAAATTTATCAGAAAATGAGAATGAATGAATTTCTTGACTTTGTACCTGAGATAGATAATAATGATTATTGGATAAAAAATATGGGCTTAACCTTCATTGTTTATTTGATAAGATACGTGGAATTAACATATCGGATGTACTGAACCAGATCATTCTGAACTGTTTTTATAACGGCATGTGACCTATAAACAAATTCATGGATTTATCATATAAATGGATTTTAATGCATTTTATTACACAAAGGTCATGGACAAATTATAAGTTGTCAATTTATTTGTGATATATATATATATATATATATATATATATATATATATATATTGTTATGTATATGTTATTTAATTACTTGTTTGTTAGTTTTAAATTTGTTATTTTATTTCATTACATGTTATTGTAATGATAATTTTGTCTACTGGATTTTTTTTTATTTTTAGAAATTCAATTCAGTTCTGTTTGACCTGATAAACAGCTAGTAGTTTGAAACACTGTATCTACTTTGTGACCTTGATTCAGATCGAGTGTCAGGTTTATAGTAAACAACTTTTTAAAAAATTTTTTTTTTTTATTCATTCCAAGAGCAAGATTCATTTAGTGAAATCAAGATCATACCTGGAGTATGTGACAAATAACATTTGTTTATTGTTACAAACTCCTGGTTTTCCCAGTGGGATGAAATTTTGACCCTCATCCGGGAATTTGTTTCGCATTTTAGTTCGGCTTATAACTCATGCTATCATAAGAATCAGTTCAGTTGTACTTTAAACCTTTGAAGCTCAAAGGTTTTTTGTTGTGACCAGTTTGAGTTGAATTTTTATATTTTTGGGAATTAGTAATTTATTTTCCCTGGAAAATACTAGTGCTCATCAAAATTCTTGGACAAAGACATTTATTGAAATTATTCGAAATTCTAAACTGGAATAATATTTCTTTGTGATTCAATAAGGAACTGTTGACACTTCAGGACAAAGCAGACCATCGAAGACGTCATTGCCTTCCATCTTGGAATTTCATTGGGGTTTGAACTGTGATTCACTTAGGACTGTTATTTGATAGGACTTGTATTTTTTTATTCTTGGATTAAATTTTGGATTTGATTCATAACCGTAAGTCCTTTTTCTCATTTTTACCTTGTTTTTTTCTAGGGAAATAAATTATTTGTTAAATTTTACAAAGCTAGTCGGCTTCACTCTTTTCTTGTTACTTTTATACGAGCCTAGACAGGTAACAAGAAAATTGGGGGCTTGTCTGGGATATATGAATTTTGGCTAAAATATTTCAGAAAATTGTTTTTTTGAAATTTAAGTTGCCCTAGTTTTCAGATTTTTAAAAAAAAATTCCAAGTATTATTTCATATTTTGTTTGAAATCTTTAGTGAAATCAACAGGCTTTTTTACAATATCATCAAAAGTAGAGAATTTTTTGCATTTTACCCAGGGGTGGTTGGAGATTTTGAAAATGGAAGTACAATCCTACCCACTTATATCGACATCACTTATGTCGACAAGCCGCCTATTTCAACAAAAAAGCAAAGTCCCGATCCCTTGGTCTACTATTACTACCAAAATTGTCATGCTTATGTCGACGTCGAGATAAAAAAATAAACGTACATGTCAACAGAAGCCCTTGGTCCCAGCTTGAACAAATCCTTTGTTTTCTAATAATTTATGTCGACAAGCTGCCAGTTCTGACCCATTCTTTGTTCAACAATTAGTTGATCTTGCTGCCAGGCTTTAATTTTACCGCCTTATCATTTATGTCGACCAGCTGCCAGTTCCAACCCAAACTTTGTTCAACAATTAGTTGATCTTGCCGCCAGGCTTTAATTTTCTCGCCTAATCATTTATGTCGGCAAGCGGCCAGTTCCGATCTGTACTTTATTCAACAATTAGTTGATCTTGCCGGCAGGCTTTATTGTCGCGGTCGGATAAAAAAAAACAACAGGCTTTTGTTTGGTCCTATAAAGTTGGTCTCTCGCGGCGACTTAAATAAAAGCAATGAAATCTGATCTGATTCTTGCATTTTCCAAAGTGATCGGTGATTAAAACAAGTTTATTGCGCTGTGAAAGTTTCCTTTTTAACTTTATTTATATTTACGATGGCTACCAACGGCAGTGTAAACGCAGATTAAATTTACAGTCTCTGGAAACTAAATATCTGGCTGTTAAGGAAGTTGAGGGTGGGGCATCTCGCAAAGATGTCTGTGAAAATTTTTAAATGTATTGAGCAGACATTGTTACAATATTGTATTGTAAGAATCATTTTCTTTTAATACCTCATTAGCACATGTCAATGTATACAATATTATGCCTTCATTAATCGTATCAGCCGCATATCTCTTGTTTGCTTTTATGTACTTTTCACGATGACTTCTGTAACTAAATACACGTACTGTTTAAACCAAGTTGTTGACAGGTTTTCATTTCCCTGTGAATAGCCCCATCCCCTTGTTAGCCTCAGTAAGATGGGAATTGACCGACCAAAATCTAGGCCAATTTAAGTGCATGTACTCCAAACGTGTAAATAACAACTATGCAACCATGTGCTTATGCCGACATTGCAATATTTTATTGTGGATTTTATTAAACAAAGGTAACCAAATGTAATTTGTCAATATACAAGTGTATTTGACACTGGTTTTGTCTTCATGTAATCAAAATTTGCATTGTTTGGTTTCTCAAAGTGTAAATGCTACTCACTGATGACAGGTCACCCCTTACTGACGAATTTAACTTGTATCTTTTTTTCAGTACCCCCCCCCAAACACTTATCTCGACATCTGCCTATGTCGACAATATTTCCTCGGGCCCGAGGATGTCAACATAAACGGGTAGGACTGTACAGCTAAAAAGGTTGGAATTAGAAATAAGACAGGTTCAGTTTCAGATAGAAAAGATACAAATGGAAAGAGAAAGGGAAGTAAGACAAATGCAGTTTCAGAAAGAGAAAGATGACAGACAAATGCAATTTGAGAAAGAAAAAGAATATAGGCTAAATCAAATGGAAATGCAATGAGAAAAGGAACAAAGGGAATTTCAAATTCAGTGAAGAGAATTAGAGCTGACAAAGGGAAAACAGTCCCCTACTTTTGATGTTTTAAGAAATATCAAGTTAGTACCCGCTTTTCTGGAAAAAGAAGTAGACAAATATTTTCCTCGTTTTGAAACAAATTGCGAAAAATTTTAAATGGATAAGGGAGCATTGGACTCTTATTATTACAATGTGTACTTACTGGTAAAGCTAGTGATATTTATTTTTCACGGTCACTAGAGCAGAGTGCTGACTATGATGTGGTTAAAGACTATCTTGAAGGGTTATGAGTTAGTCCCTGAGGCTTATTGGCAAAAATTTAGGAACTATAAAAAAGAAGCTGCCCAGACCTATGTCGAATTTGCATGGGAAAAAGCACAGCAATTTGATAGGTGGTGCTCTTCTAGAAAGGTCAATAAAGATTACGAAAGTCTCAGACAACTCATATTACTTGAAGAGTTCAAGAACTGTGTCCATAGTGACATTAGGATTTATCTTGATGAGCATAAGGTCAAAACCTTGGAAAATGCTGCTCGTGCTGCTGACGAGTACTCCTTAGCTCATAAAGCTTCTTTTGTAGGCAAGTCTTCCACTCAGCAGTCTTCTGGTAAAAAGGTATTTCAGTCTAATACGAGCCCTTCTAAAACTCAATCTGGAACAACTTTTAAAAATCAAGCTTCTGATAAGCTTGATCAAAACTCCTTGTCTCTTCCTACATGTACCTATTGCAAGAAGGATATATTATTTCTGATCGATTCAAATTGAAAAATAAGCATCAGAATCAAGAAAGACCTATCCCAAATGCTCTTATTTCTAAGAGGCTACGGTCACGGTCATGTATTGAAAGCAATACATTTGTTGGGTCTAATAAGCCTCAGTCTGATTTTATTATGGGGAATTATGAACCATTCATGTCGAAGAGTTCTATATCACTCTTGGGTGATTTGGCCAATCCTATCCCTATTAATATTTTAAGGGATACTAGAGCTTCTCAGAGTCTTTTATTATCAGGTACTTTGCCTTTTTCTGAAAAGTCTTCTTCTAATGAGAGTGTTCTTGTTCAGGGAGTAGAGTGCATCTTTCTTAATGTTCCCCTCCATTGTGTACATTTGTCATCAGACTTAGTCTAAGGACCCGTGACAGTCGGAATAGTGTCTTCTTTACCCTTCCAGGGCATTCATTTACTTCTAAGCAACGACCTAGCTGGAGATAGGGTTGTGGTTAATCCACTTGTAACTGACAAGCCATCTTTGGATCAGAAAGTTGATCCTACTGAAAAAGAATTCCCTGATTTATACCCAGCTTGTGCAGTTACTAGAGCTATGGCAAAGAAAGTTCTTGAGAATGATTTTGATAAGGAAAGTATTCCTTTAGCTGACACATGTATTGATCAGGCTCTTGATGAGGTCACTTTCACTCCTTGCTTGGATCAATCAAAAGGTACTGATCACAGTGATCCTCTTTTAACTACTCATTCTCTTTTTTCCAATCAGGGTGACAAACGACAATCACTTGTCGTCGAACAGGAAAAAGATCCTGAGATCTCCTGTTTGTTTCAGAGGGCCATTAGTGAAACTGAAGCCACTGAAGTACCTGTCTGTTATTTCATTAAAAATGGATTTGTTAGGAAAAAATGGAGACTTCCCGAGGTACCTGCTGGTGACGAGTGGTCAGTGAACTATCAAACTGTAGTTCCAAAATCTTACAGACAGGAAATTCTTAGTCTGGCCCATGAAACTCCTTTGGCTGGTCATTTAGGGATTAGTAAGACTTATCACAAGATCTTGACTCACTTTTATTGGCCAAAAATCAGAAGTGATGTTTGTAAATACTGCAGATCTTGTCATACTTTTCAAATGGCAGGAAACCCCAATCAGAAGATACCTAAGGCTCATCTGCAACCTATTCCTGCATTTGACAAACCATTTAGCAGAATAATGGTAGACTGTGTTGGTCCCTTACCTAAGACCAAGTCAGGCAACCAATACCTGTTGACCATTATGTGTGCATCAACAAGATTCCCATAGGAAATTCCTTTGAGGAATATTAAAACCAAAACAATAGTAAAAGCTTTGATAAAGTTTTTTACTCAATTTGGCCTTCCCAAATTTGTCCAATCTGATCAAGGGTCAAATTTTATGTCTGGAATTTTCCAGCTAATTATGCTTGAATTTGGCATTCAGCAATTCAAGTCAAAAGTGAAATTATGGTTTGACAGAACTTCAATGAAGAGAACTTTTGAGTGTAGTGATAGAGTTCTGTCTCTCTTGCTCATTCTTCAGAATTTTCTTCAAATTAGGTATTACAGCCCTTACAAAGTTAAGAAGAAAATGAATGAGTTAAATTATAATAATAGTAGTCTGATGTAAATAAATTAAAGGGGTATATTGAGAGAGATAGCCAGGTAAATCATACAGTTAATTTAGTTGTACCTGTCCCACTCACTGAGGATTTAAGTGAAGGAATTCAATCAGACTCTATTGATTTTGGAGTGACAAAACTTCGGAACTAAGAAATTATGAATAATCAGGACCAGAAACTTTCACATTTGCAACAACATGAAAGGAATGAACTTAAACAGTTATTATTTGAATATGAGCACTTATTTCCAGATGTTCCTACAAGAACAAACAAAATTTTTCATGACGCTGAAAGTGTAAATTCTAAACCTATGAAACAACACCCATACAGGATGAACCCTTCCAAACAGGAATAGATGTACTTGAAAAAAAGAAATTCAGTATTTGCTAGAGAATGACTTCATAGAGCCCAGTAAAAGTGACTGGAGTTCACCATGTATACTTGTTCCGAAACCAGATAAAACTTTCCGTATGTGCACTGATTATAGGAAGGTGAATAGCGTGAGTAAGACAGATTCATTTCCATTACCAAGAATCGATGACTGCATTGATAAAATTGGAAATGTCAAGTATGTCACCAAATTTGACATTCTGAAAGGATTTTAGCAAATTCCACTGGCGAAAAGGGCAAAGGAAATTTTGGCATTTGTGACTCCTGATGGACTTTATCAATATAAAGTGATGCCGTTTGGGATGAAGGGTTTGCCATGTACTTTTCAACGTTTAATGAATATAATTACCTCTGATCTGGATAACTGTGATGCCTACATCGATGATGTCATCATTTACAATGACATCTGGAAAGAACATCTGGCAACAATTTGGAAATTCTTTGACAGACTCACTGATGCAAGTTTGACAATTAATTTATCCGAAAGTGAGTTCTGCCATGCTTATGTAACTTTTCTAGGACATATAGTCGGATATGGTCAAGTTAAACCTATAGATGCTAAGGTCAAGGCTATCCCTGATTTCCCTGTGCCTGTCAGTAAAAAGCAACTGATGTGAATTTTAGGTATGGCTGGATACTATCGGAAATTTTGTTCCAATTTTTCCATAATTGCTGAACCCCTGACAAATTTATTGAGCAAGAAAAACAAGTTTCTTTGGAATGAAAAATGTCAGGAGGCTTTTGACAAGTTAAAGGCCATACTTAAAAGTGCACCAGTTCTTACAGCTCCAAAGTTCAGCCAATTATTTAAATTATCTGTGGATGCAAGTGATGTTGGGTTTGGAGCAGTGTTGATTCAAGAAGATAGAAATGGTGTTGATCATCCAGTGTGCTATTTTTTTCTAAGAAATTAAATAAGCACAAAAGAAATTATTCAACAATTGAGAAGGAATGTTTGGCTTTGATATTGGCATCACAACATTTTGAAATTTTGAAGTTTACATTAATTCAGCTCCTTCTCAGATTATTGTGTTTAGTGATCACAACCCCCTTATTTTCATCGACAAGATGAAAAATAAAAATCAAAGATTATTAAGGTGGAGTTTGTTGTTACAGGAATATAATATTGACATCAGGCACATCAAGGAAAAAGACAATAACAGATGCACTTTCCCAGTGTACAGAAATATTATTTCATGTACTCTTTGTATAATTCATAAGAGTTCTTCATTTGTATTTTTTTAAACCTCATATATAATTAACATATGGTAAAAAGAAAGCTTTATTATATAAATCTTTCTTTTTCTTTATGGGGGAAGTGTTATTATGTATATGCAATTTAATTACTTGTTTGTTAGTTTTAATTTTTTATTTTTTATTTTATTTCATTCCATTACATGTTATTGTAATGATAATTTTGTCTACTGGATTTGATTTTTTTTAGAAATTCAATTCAGTTCTGTTTGACCTGATAAACAGCTAGTAGTTTGAAACACTGTATCTAATTTGTGACCTTGATTCAGATCCAGCGTCAGGTTTATAGTAAACAACTTCTGAAATTTTTTTTTTTAATTCATTCCAAGAGCAAGATTCATTTAGTGAAATCAAGGCCATACCTAGAATACATGACAAATAACATTTGTTTATTGTTACAAACTCCTGGTTTTCCCAGAGGGATGAAATTTTTTACCCTCATCCGGGAATCTATTTTGCATTTTAGTTCAGCTTATAACTCATGCTATCATAAGAATCAGTTCAGTTGTACTTTAAACCTTTGAAGCTCAAAGATGTTTTGTTGTGACCAGTTTGAGTTGAATTTTTCTATTTTTGGAATTAGTAATTTATTTTCCCTGGAAAATACTAGTGCTAAATCAAAATTCTTGGACAAAGACATTTATCGAAATTATTCGAAATTCTAAACTGGAATAATATTTCTTTGTGATTCAACAAGAACTGTTGACACATGCAGACAAAGCAGACCATCGAAGACATCCATGCCTTCCATCTTGGAATTTCATCAGGATTCGAACTGTGATTCACTTAGGACTTTTATTTGATAGGACTTGTATTTTTTAATTCTTGGATTAATTTTTGGATTTGATTCATAAATCGTAAGTCCTTTTCCTCATTTTTACCTTGTTTTTTTCTAGGGAAATAATATTATTTGTTAAATTTTACAAAGCTTGTTGACTTCACTCTTTTCTTGTTAATTTTGTACGATCCTAGACGCATAACAATATATATATATATGTGTATCTATATATATATATTCCACTCAGTAATAGTGTATTTTAGACTGACTTTGTCTTTTATTTTTCATATCTATCTTTACAGTTTGGCCTGTGTATTTTCCCAAAATGCAACTCAGACTCACTGACAAATCACCCCTTCCGATGGATTTGACTTGCAAAATACACCCCAATTTATAAGAGGTCAAAAAGAAATTGTCTTTTAGTAGCCATAAAAATGGGGGTGGGGGTCAACTTATAATTGACTATGTGTGGTATATAAAATGAAAAGTGTACACTTACACTATTTATGTAATAGGCTGGGAAACTTTGAGTTAGATACCAATACCCAGGCAAGATATTTATCAGATGGGGCCAGTAAACATAAAACACATTTACTCAACAAGGAGAAAATATTTTGTGGACTAGAGAAATTATGTAAAGAAATTACTCCTAAAATCTTTGAATGATTTACAGCATTACAAAGGAATACATGTACCTGCACTTAACACACTGGTATGCTAGTAAATAACTATAAAATGACATGTTTTTAATATGAAATGTGTCCAAAGGTTGGATATTTGGCTGGAATATCTTTCACACCTGGCCACCACATTGGCATAATATCATTACATTCATAAAAAGATTACTCTGGAATTTCCGTATGTGCATTGCTCATTGAATCTACCAAAGTACCCACACAGTGAAAAAGTAGAGTGGTATATAACACTGGAAAAAGTACTGCAATAAAGTGATATGTCAGGCACCTCTATTATTCGATTATATAAATATCTAACCTCAACATCTTCAAATTTTCAGATCTCATGATTATGCCTTCATTCGGATGATTCTCTTTGAATCTCAGTGCTGTAGTTAACTAAAACTTCAAGTCTACAAGTTCTCCACATCTGATGAAAAACATCAAACACCCAAACAAAATAGAACACATTTGCAATTCAAGCTCATAAAATGAAATGGATGCAAAAACAACCTATATATATTGTCACTGTTACAACTCTACTGTCTTAAACTAAGTAAAAGAAAAGATGCAAAACCAACAAGCTTAGTAAAATTCAACAAGTAATTTATTTTCCCAGAATACAAAGTGAAAATTTAAACAACTTTGGTATTGTGAATTAAATCCCGAAAGTCTTAAAAATTCAATCAGAAGTCCAAATTATAGAGTATTCTGAATGAATTCCACTCATGAAAGTACTGATGTACCAACCGCCTGGAATAGTGCTGATATTCTAACAGTCTTGACGTATCACAGTGATACAATCCAAAATGTCTCAAAATGAATTCACAACAATCCCAAAATAGTGACTTAGTACAAGAGTATTATTGTGCATTTTGTAACTCTAGTGAATAATTTCAATAAATAAATCATCTCAGATTTTAACTGAACACAACATAAATTGATTGTTCAAAAGAATGATGTTAAAATAGGAATAAAAAAATTCTGTATACTTCTTGCATATATTATTATGACTCTATGGTCTTAAACTATGTAACAGAAAAGAGTGAAAAGCAATAAGTTTTGTAAAATTCAAAAAATAATTTATTTCCCAAGAATAAAAAGTGAAATTTTAAGCTAACAGTCTTCGAGTTAATCACAATTAATCCAAGAAGTCATTGTCTGAATTCCAAATTAATGTTTCTGTCCAAGAATAATATTGAGTACTTTGTAATTCCAGTGAATAATATTTTGAATAAATATTTTCACCCAAATCAAACACTGAACACAACAAGACAAATGTTTCTACTTCTGATGTTATCACAAGAATGAATAATTTTTCAAGTAAACAAGATTATATAAAAAAAACAAAACTAAGGCACAAACATTAAGCCAGAATGTAGGTCCAAAGTTCGTTTCTAGAAAATTCTAAGTTGTAAACATATAAAATCTGTTACTAAAATTATAATAAAGAACATTGGAGACAACAGGTTCTTCATGGGGAATTCTAATATCATAGACACAGGCCCAAATAAACAGGTTTACCTATACCGATAATGATCCTATTATATAACACACACTTATAGAGAAATATTAACGATGTATTATTTGTTTACAAAGTAAAAACAAGATCAAAGTCCCTAGTCAAGAACACAGTGAACTTGATTTTTGTCAAGTCCAAAATACACTTATACATAGGCTGTAATCATTGAGAAAAGCTAACAAATGCAAATTAAATATACATAACAATTAAAAAAAACCTAAATCACAATATGGATATCATGATTTGGGTAATTTTCCCATCAAATTCAAAAACAAGAAACTATAAACTTCCAAGGTCAATGGCCACATCAACATATTCACCGCCAAGAAATAATGATCTTAATATATAATCTCAAAATCATAACAAGATTAAGCTAAGTAATCTGTTGTTTATAAATTAGTCAGGCACACCCAACTCCTTTACAATTATGGATAAAGGTCAATCAAACAATACAAATTAAATATTCAGAGCATATAATCATGGACAAAAGCCAACACACAATAGAAATTAAATATACTTAACAATTGAGCCAGTATCCCCCAAAGTCCTAATTCACATGGCAGGTAGTCCAGTTTCCTCCACCTTTTCCCACCTCATTTGAAATAAATTGACATTTCATCTTTTTGGTCAAAATATCAAAAATGGGGTGAGAAAGGTCATCTGCAACTCAGACTACCAGGCAGATTGCTAAGAACTTTGCAATTGCCCTCTGAATTTATTTATCAAGTGTCATGTTGTCTGAAGAAAGCAGTCAGTGAGTGTGTGTGTGTGTGATTTAGATTTTTAAAGTAGCTTTAAAAAATTTTCAGTCATATCACTATAATGTCTGCAGCATGGCAGTTTATAGTGATGTCTAGCAGTGGGGCATCATGCTGCAGACATGTAGCATCATGTCCCACCAGATGTCTTGGAAATGCTTAATCATGTCTATTTTTTTTTTACCTGGGACACATAAACTCACTTATACAGGAGTCCTATGTATGCATGCAATTGCTGGACAGCAAATTCAAATGCTTGCCATCCTGCTTCAACCACCTGCTGAGTGGGAATGTGTGTTGATCAATTGATCGTTTTACCTGCGCTGATATTTACAATGAGAAAATTCAGTGGCTGAAAGACCTCCATATTTACATGTTGTCACTGTAAGAGTACATCAGAAGAACATGACCCAATAGTTTGATGGCAAGTTCAAAGACTTTGACTAGCTGCTGAGAAATGGGAAAATGTGCCGATATTTACAATGACTGAATTCAGAGGCAGAAAGACCCAGTGATGTACATGTGTATAATATAGTACATCAAATGAACAACTTTAGCTTTCATCACTGTGTTAATTTCCGAGTGTAGCTGAATAAGTAGTGACTATGACCTCGAAATCAAGACATGCTGAGAGTTAGACAAAATGCTGTTTGAAAATTTTGATAAGTATTTTGGGGTTAAACGGCAAATTGACAAAGACTGTAATGAGATTAAGCAGAGTGCTAAAGTTACTAGAACTGAGAGTTCGCATGGAACACTAGCCAGATGTAAGAAAGTGTGTGATGCCTAACTTAGTGCATGGAATAAGACCTTTCCTTGGCCTGGCGTAATTCATTCTCACTTTAATGGGCAAACAAGAGCTATATGTCAGTGGTGTAAAGAAGTTATAAAATTAAACTCAACTGCAACCACTGGTTCTTCTCATCTGGACATTTAGCCACTTCAGGTATGCCCAATATACTTCCGCTATGGACTGCAACATGACCTGACTTCTAGTTTTAAAATCCTAGTGAGACCTCTGTCCCTCCCAGTCACGTTATCCTGACACTGGTCTGACTAGTTTTAACACTGACCTCTTAACGCTGAGCGCCCAGCGAGGCAGCTGTTAGTACTGTTTTTAGAAGTCTTTGGAATCACTTGTCTGGGGTTCAATCCCACGACCTCCAGCAATCAAGGTGGACACTCTAACTGTTAGGCCACCAGAGCGGTCAAGAAAGCAGTCAGTGGGTAATGGTCTTGTCAGGTCAGAAATCAACTAGTTTTGGTCTCTCTGACATAGTGAAAAACTGGTTGTGCATTCAGCTTTGTAAAAGCTCAAGAAACCAGGGTCTTGATGAGTGAGAGGGGTCTGTTTCATTTCTAGCAATAACCTTTTGAGTGCAAGCAATATGCTGTTTGCTTGTTTCATGTGCTATCAGTGGGTCAGTAATAAAAATGAAAGTGCCTTTCAATATGGGACCTGAAAGATTGGCCAAATCTGGGTATGAAATACATACTGAATAAAACATAAATTACCTCTTTTCACTGTAGTCAACCCATGACCAAGTCTTTTCCAGTCGTTTTGTAAAGTCTGAATATTTTTATTTTAATCAAAATTTCTATTATTAACAATTAATTTCTGCATGCTTCATGACTCTTGGCAGCTTTAAGGATTTTCTTCAATGTATTGGAACAAATAAGAAACGTTTATGAACTGATGGGCTAGTAATTAAACATGACTGGCCCACAGCTAAAACAAATCACTCCCAGACCTCTGACCACCATAATTTTCATGCCTTGTACTGAAAGTGTACCTTGAGAAATCAGTACACATACTTAAGCAGAATGCTAGAGAAATGGGAGAATTATCCTCCATTGTGTTATTATCTGTATAATACATGTACTTTTTTCGGTAAATTATACCCAACAATTTAAGTCCCCGTATGTGAAATAAACTCGTAACAGGCATGCTTACTACCTCTCCCCTCTCCCTCTTCTGTAGCAAGCACGAAAATAGAAATGTTGAAAGTGCTGATTTTAATTGACACTGGGCAAGTCCACATGTGATATGGTCATAATGAATAAGTGTTATCTAAAGAAAAACAAAACAACAATGACCAAACAAAGAAAAGAGAAAAATGAAAAGAAAACAAGAAAGAGCTCAACAAACAACTATAGCGAGGAATGGAGTCAAAGGAATCTCCATCGATCATGTGACTAATATTACATGTTATATTTAGAACAGGAATTCACCGGAAGTTCGTATTATCCACCACATCAAATACGTTCCTCATAAAAAAAAAAAAATAAAAAAAAAAATAGAAAATCTACGGCTGAATTTTTTTATTATAATCAGAATCTTTCTTTACGTGCGACTGAAATCACAAACAAAAATAACCCGAGTTAGAGAGAAATATATGTGCCGTAAGTAGCTGTCTAATTTCAAGATCATTATCCTTAGGTCACCTGCAATTTTAATTTGTACAGCTCCGCTACACTGCAGCTTTAATCAATTCTTATTTTCCAATATTCGGCAAACACTGGCGCAAAGCTTACAGTATTTAAATACTGTATGATTATGAGAATTTGACTAAAAGGCACCTTACCTCGACACTGAATGTCTAGCTCGCGGAGTTGAGTAATGACTCTTTGCAGATCATCAGGCAAATTTTCCATAGTTTCAAGATAATTTTCCAAATATGTTGCTGAACAGAGTGCCTCTACAGCAGCATGATTTAGCACAGACATCATGACAAGGGTATGTCCTGGATGATTATGAAACTTGTTCGTCGCTGGTCAATATATGCTTCTTAGCTCATGTTGCGCGGTGTTTTCCTTTCGTCACAGTTTTGTCTCGTTTTAGAAAACGGTGTAATTTATTATAGGATTGGAGTCGTTCTAACGGTGTTAATCAGACGATGGAACACGTAATTCTTCTGTTCTCAAGGTCTATCAGTGCTAACTTGATGTTTTGTTTTGTATAAATTGGCTTTTAATATCACACTTAAACTTTGGAGACATTGCAATGTTATCTTCAAAACGGAACAAATACGGTAGTGAAAGGAAAATATCTAGTGCATGTAGGATATATCTATGTAAATGCATTTCACTTATTTTTATAATAAAATAAGTAATGAAGCACAGTTCTGTCCATCAGTAAATATGTATGTATATTCACAGGTGTTAAAAACCATACATACATGGTTATATTTGTTCAAGAAAGAAGCAAATAAATAAATTTATGAAATAAAGAAAGTTATTTTTTTTAAATATTGTAGAGTGAAACACAGATGGAATACAAATTTTGTCACTTAATAACAGAGATATCTTTGATAAAATGACATAAAATAAGATTTATTACAGTTGGCATGATCAATACTATAATTTAACCTAAGATCTAATGAGATTTATAACATTACAAATATTAAAGACATTAAATGAACATGATTTGCAAAACATGCATGCTGTAATACATAAATACCATGGGACAAATCACAATGACACCTCTACACTGACCAGGGATCATGATGCAAAATCAATCACATATGTTTTTAGAAATGTCATTGTAATTGAAAATGTTGTATATATGACCTTTGATTCCTCCTCATGGGACCCCCAGAATGGGAAGCCAAGGTTGACACTGACCATTGCAGATGGTTATCCCAAGGTTAAATAACTAAAAGGCGTGGTACATATGCCTATTTCATGCACTTATAAGAACACTAGATCTCAATTTACATCTTACTTACATATTTGCCAAGTCACTATGTGTCATGCCAACACTTGATTTTGAACTTCAAATATGGCACACACCCAGGAATCTCATTCCCAGTACATATTTTGTAAAGTCCACTGCTCCTATATGTCATTATTAATGTAAGAAATAAGGTTATCCTCTAATTGGCCATACATTAGAGAGTGTGTTGGTGTAATTTATTTGGACATTTAAGCAAAACTTTAGGAAAAATGAGAAATAAAAGGTGAATTTTGAACTTGAAATATACACCATGGCTTTTCATAAAAAAGCCTTTACAATAATTTTAATCAAAACATATCAAAAAAATTTACATTTATCTATGCTCCTTACATTGACTAATGTGATGATGCTAATTATAACTCAATATTTGATTTAATGAACCCATTTTGGAAACTTTATGTTAACTTAAGAGTATGAAAGAGATATAGATTCACCAACATTATCTTTGTCACTATCATACAGTTACAAAAACAACATCAGAATGGAGGAAATTTTTTATGTTTCTTTTTATATTTCCTGAGGATAGCACATTTAATGGTATAAACACTGGTTTCCTCTGTCTGCAGTCCTATCCCCACACCCATAATGGGCTTACTGTTCAACTGACCACAAGGAATCTCAACACAAAACATGTGGTATGATGCAGTTTTCTGTTTTAGGGACTGTCTATATAATTTTTGTTGGGTGAGGCCATTTTAAGCCCTGAAATGGCCTTAACCTGGCTGGAAAATATCCTGTCATTCCTTCCTGGAAGATTAAATAGCCAGTTCCTTAACAGCTATCCCTGGAGCTGTATTTTAACTTTTAAGAAACAAACTCAAGATTCCTAATTTATAAACCTGTTTATGTACTAAAATCCAAATATTAGAGCCCAGTCTTGTACCTGGAATTTCTACTGATATGCCATCAGGCTAAAAAATTTCACCTCATCAGGTTGAATGCCCTTAGCTACCTGCTTCCCCTTGAAGAAATGATCCACTTCTATTAAAAAAAAATATTCAAAGAGAAACTTCTAGCACTCATATGTACCCTTCAGATCTAATAGCTTTTTCCAAAATATCACTACTGAACTTTTATCAGGACCTGACAGCCTCTCTCTCTCTCTCTCTGCTTTAGAATGTAATGAATCGAGCGCGCCTCTTAACCTGGAAGTGCTTCCTATGAAACCGATGGCACATGGATGGCTGTCAAAACGAATTGTAGATTAAGGTCGATCCCAACTAGTGTTCGCAAGTTAATTTGCTGATTAGTCTCCACACATTTTAAAAGATCATCAAATGCACCATGCACATTGCAAGAACACTTGCTTGTCCAAATATGTACCACTGTACTACGCGTCTCATTTCCAGACGGGCATGGAATGTGATAAATAATAAATGGATTTGCAGACTATCAGGGTCCGTGCCTTGTTCGGACGAATCGGGAAACGTCTGGGTCGAGCCCGAGGGACACAGGACGGGCGTCAAAGTTTATAATACATTAACAAAAAGAAAAGACGAACTTGTTCTTCCACATGGAAAATGTGCCTCATGGTAGTGAAAAGCTTATGAATCTTAGAGGAAATTTTTGTTGAAATGTAGCTGTAGGTGGGGATAACAGGCCAAATATAAACTTTCATCTCAGGTTAATAAATATTGTATTTTTGAAAGGGCAGAGCATCAGAAATAACAAATTTGCAAATAAAATATAATCCTTTTCATGGTTTTTGCTCATAGCAAGTGCAAACAGCATATTTTATTACCTGCACAAAAAAAAAAAAATTCTCCAAAAAGTGAGCATTTTTTTTGTAGTGTATATATTGAATACATATCCAGTAATGTAATGCTTTCTTGGGTTAATTAATGAAATAGTCTAGAATATAATCAGACTGTTCTTGAAGTATAATTTACAAATGTATGTGGTATATAAAAGGAAATTTTGTGGAAATGTGCTTCGGCTAATACAGAATTTGCAGCTTTAATTACTCAGAATTTACAATGATGAGTGTATGTCCAATCTAAAAGCCAAATTATGTGAAAAGCTTGTCTCTATTCATGTTTTATTCATGTGAAAGTGAAAACTAAGAGGGATTGGTAACATCCACCTCCATACTTTTCAAAAAAATATATAACGACAGTGTAACAAGACAATCCAAGTATTTATTCCTTATAAATGCCTACCCGTATGAGAATTTTTTAGACCAATTCATCTAAAACTATTGTTTTTATGAATGCATGTTTACATAAAATATTTTTTTCTCTAATATTTCCTATGAAAAGTATATACTTTTTATTTTTATGTTTTTATTTATTTATTTTGTTGTTGCTTTATTGTACAGCTGGATTGTGCAGGTATTTTTTGTCATAACAATATGAACTTATTTCTTAAACAGTATAAAATAATGATAAAATCACAGACAAAAGAAGATGTTTATGCAGGGGGTATGAATGCTACAACAACCTGAGCTGTGAGTAGCCTTAAAAAGTTTTTTTTTTTAATTATGGGGGAGGGGTCTTATTCTTCCAACAGAAAACAATCACATCTCATCTGTGAAGACACAAGCATAAATTTGTATTAATCTTTACTACTACATTAATTTCATATCCAGAGGTATCAAGCAGGTTTGATACTGTTTTGTAGCAGTAATAATAAAACCAAACTGCTTGGTTATGGGTAGTGGTATCAACAATATTTATATTCAGTGAGTATATAGTTGCTACCAAAGGAGTCTGACATTTTACCAGTAAAGTACCTTGCAATAAATCACCTTATATGTACTATAAATATATGTATATTTATTGTATTGATATGGTGTGTTTGTGTTGTCACAGATTTCATTGTACTTTATTGATAAAACTTATGACTTCTGTGGTTGATACCACTACCAACTGCTCAATGGAGAGAACTGGCATGCATTTCTGGTTAAAGATGGGGGTGGGATGTTATAATACAGCTGTATTCCCACAAAATGAAGATAAGTACCATAAAGTTCTCGACTCATTACACATTTAGATATATAAATAAAACCTCTCCTTCATGAAACCCTCCCTGATCCACATTTTGTGGGTTTTTCAGGAAAATTTCCTCTGAGCCGTATCAAATTCTTAACAGTAATGTGTAGTTCCAAACAAAAGCCAAATGGTTTCCTTTGCACAGGTTATGACATAATATTTTCCTGCTATTCATGAAATTATCCAGTCAGAGTTAAAAGAATGGGAGCCCCATAATGAAGGGTACCCTCTCTGTACAAAAATAGTAAGATGGTGACACTCGGCCTGACTGAAGCACCCCCTAGTTACATTGTTATCACTACTGTAGGTCGACTAGGCTTATAATGTAAGACATTGACCCTGCCCAAAACATAAATATCAAGGTGGATGTGTTACATTGTAGGACTGTAGGTAGACTAGGCTTACAATGTAAGATACTGATCTTGCCCAGAACATAAATATCAGGGTCAATGTCTTACATTGTAGGACTGTAGGTAGACCAGCAAGTTCTCTGCTTTTTCCCCCACAGACACCAGTAATGTCTGAAGAACTTGTTGGTCTAGACTATATGTTTTCTGAGTTTCTGCTGACCTTTCTCTCATCATTTTAAATGCCAGTAACTTTGATAATTGTGATTTTCAGGCCTAGTAGTGCAAATTCACACCTCATTGATCATACTGTTGTGTATTTCAGCCTCACTGGACTGTAAAGATCAAAGAGCTCACATAGCTTTATATCAACACTGGCAGTTATAAGCTTATGTTTTGTACCATATGTAAGCAAAATACTTGTCAGCACTTTTGTGAGAAGGAAAGACCCAAACTATTGGCTGTGATAATACTGCTGTCCAAAATACATGTCCAAAAGTATAGAATATTCCAACTGAATTCCAGTGGTGTTCCAAATGAATTCTAATCTTGAAAGTGCTGATATATCAATAGCCTGGAATAGTATTGATGTGCCAACAGTCTTGATATGTTACAGTGATATAATCCAAAATGTCTGTAAATGAATTCACAGTAATCCCAAAAGAGTGATTTAGACTGAAAAGGATCAATGAGCACTTTTTAATTCCACCAAATAGTTTAAATAAATGAATTCTCTTAAGTTAAAATTGAACACAACTAAAAGTCTGATTCCATTTTGGATGTTAAGATAGAAATGAATAAGTCTAATATAAACAACCCTAATAAAATCCTAAGACACAATTAGAGGACCAGACTGAGAGTCATCTTAATGAAATTTGCCATCAAACTGTAAACAAAATTTGTTTCTGGAATTTTCTAGGGTCAGAATCAAGGCTATATCTAGAACTTAAAACCAAGTAAACATGTTGACCTACAATAGTAATAATAACCTTAATATATAATCTACTATGATAGACAAAATTTAGCTATGTAATATGTTTGGCTCAAAGTCCGACCCTCAATTACAGACAAAGATCAATCACATAATTCAAATTAAACATACATAATTTATAGTTGTGGACAAAAGCCAGCACAATACAAATTTGATATACATAACACATGATGAAGCCAACCTGTTGAGATATGTCAGGAAAATTTTTGTAGTGTATTTGAAGGATATAACTGTTGAGTACAGGATTGATACAGTTGATTCTTTTATGTTAGCTAGTGTTTTGACAGAAATGTGACATTTTATCAAGTTTGAAAGAAGATGTGCATAAAGGAAATTAATAGATAAAGGAGGCTTTTGTGTTGTTAAGAGCATAGGAGATGTAACGATGACCATTGGAGCCAGATAATATTTAGTGATGAAGAGAGTTATCTGACCAAATTGACATGTTTTTGTTTTTGGCAGTCTTCACAGGAAACATTGTCCTGACTGCATGTGTCATCCCCTGCATCAGGTGGTGTTAATAATGGTGTGGTGTACTGTAATGTATATACTGTCTCTTATTTTCAATACCTTTTCATCTGTCTTCATTAGCATACATCATTTATATTCCCCATTGATCGGAAAGCTTTATATATTACCCTTACCATCTTATTGTTTTACTTTCAACTGTTTGGTTTTATATTGCTGGTCGATACGAAACCTTTTACCACTTTTAAATGATCCTACATATAACCTTTTGTATGGCGCTAAATAGCCTAACAGTGCTGGTGCACCGTAAAAATACAGTCAATCAATCAATCAATAATGGTGTGGTGTGGGACTTTGTATAAGGTTGATGAGAAGACTAATGCCTAGAAATACTTTCTTGATCAATATCTTTGGACAGTTTTAACCAAACATTGTAGAGATATACCCAACTGCTATTACCCAAGTATATCATATTTGTAAAGCTGAGAAGTTCAAATGGTTAAATAATATTCATTACATCGCATGGCCAGTTCAGTCACCTGATTGAAATGTAATTGGAAATCTATCGCATTATTGCAAAATGTTGCCAGAAATATATACACCCATGACAAACATTTTACTGTTGCAAACAACATATGGATTAATTTTTGTATTGATTATATTACGAACTAAAACAATTCCATTCCATGTTGGATTATGACATAGATTCATTCAGAGGAATGACTTGCAAAATATTGAGGTATCAGTTTGTTTAATGCCATTTTGCACCATCAATATTTGCGACTATTTATGTTCACCATTTTAACTTTATCACAGATACTTGTATTATGGTGCTTTACGTGTTTTATTGTTATTTCACTGTGTAAATTGTGCCCATTAAAAGTTTAAAATTCTGTATTTGAAAAATGTTAACATTTAAAATGCACAGATAAAACTCACAATCTCAGCATCACTTTTTAAATTTATTATCTGCATGACATTTACATTGGCTGTTATGTACTACTGAAAGCTTTGTAGGGGTGACATACATTATCATTGTTCCACTCTGTTCTTTTTCAAAATTTTCCCTCTTTAATGAATCTTTTCTTGACTCGGGAGGTACATGTATGGCCCTACAGTATTATGATAGTGCCCATATATATGTTTGACTTAATAAATTTAGAATCTTCCTTTAATTAATTAGGAACTTTCTTTCTTCAGTAAACTTCATAATTACATATAATAACATGTCTCCATTTTGACTGCAGGGATATATTGGTCTGTGTTCATTAATTTTATTTGTTTGATTTGTAGGTACATGTGTGGCCCTACAGTATATGATAGTGCCCATATTGGACATGCATACTGCTATGTGAACTTCGATGTTATCAGGAGAATTCTTACCAATATTTTTGGTATTGATGTCACCACAGTGATGTGTATCACTGATATTGATGACAAAATTATCAGGAAGGCAAATCAGGTAAATGAATAATACTGCAATTGTATGGGAAAATATGAACAAGTTTTTCGGATGGAAATACTGCAGGACCTTGGGAGTGCAGTATATCCATCCGAAAAAACGAGTTCATATTTTCCCATACAAATGCAGTAACCTTTTTATTATATGCTCATTTTCTTATACTACCTAAAGCTTAACTATATAAACAGAAATACACTACAAGAAACAAAGTAACTGAATGTATGCTGTATTCCAAACTAAATACACAAGCGTAGCTTCATCATTACACAACAACATTATCAATGTGCATGTAACTCTGCCCAGATTAATTTTAACTTGGTCGTGCGCTAGGCATAAGTTTTGAAAGAAAATGGCATTTTGGTCTACTTAAAATTGAAATTTGGAGTCATATTGTGAATGAATGCGCATTGCAACAACTTTTCCATTTTATGTGGAATGAACAGATTTTGGTATTTTTTGTTGATTCTACAAAATTTTGTGATTATGGACTGGATTTATCTGTGACAATTCTACATATCTTGAAGTACATCAGATTGCAGCAGCAAGGAGCAGCGTGTTGACATCTGCAGATCTGTTTCTGTTCTGTCATTGAAAGTTTGAAATCATAATGTAGGAAAAATAGGAAGTCTTTCAATTGCAATTATCAAAAAGACACTATGGAATATAATGTTTATTTCATTTTGAGTGCAGTAAGGAGGATGTAACTGCACTTGGAATATAGTCAAAATTACGGTACAATTTCGAAATGTGTGATCAAGTTTGAGAACCCATGACATGGCTCATGTAATTCGGATTTGCAGAACTAAGAAAGTACATTTTGAGGAAATTCAGGATGTAAAACTGTAAGTATATTTCTTGCCATTCTTATTGCCAGTTAATGAAGACAGTTTATGCCTTGTCACTTGCATGTTATTTATAAGGACCCTGTCTGGCATCTGTCACTAGCCTAAATCCAAAACAATGTATCAAAAAAATTAATGTGGAATGTGGCAAAGCAGCTGGTATGTGGCAGTCCACGAAACATCTGCTTTAATTAAGAAACAAATTTAATCAACCAAAAAATAAAGCGTCTACTATGAAAGTGTGCATGATTTGTTTATAAAGTAGTTCCTAGTACACTATTGGGCACTCGTGAGGTCAATATGAAGTTGCGCGTGAATGCAATGTCATAAAATATTGCATGATTCTGACAATGTAAAGTAAACGGAGAAAAAAATGAGCATATAATAAAAAGATTAATTATTGATGGGTAGCATGTCAAGCATCTGGGTTGGATTTTTTTCATAGATAATGCCTTCATTCAAATCTTGTAGGAATATTCCTGATGGATGTATTTTTGTTGCTGAACTTGGAATAAAGTTTGTTGTTTGAGTTTATAGTCAAAGTTGTTGACATTCTTGTTGATGAAGCTTTGTGAATAGTATTAATCATTCAGGATTCAATACATCTGGTTGGGTCAGACTACTCGGTTCCCTCTGTTAAAGGCATTTTAAAAGGTGAAGGGAGACGCATTCAAATTTATTTTTTTTGCTTTTATTTAGGACATATATTATCTCTAATACATGTTTATTATTTAGTAGGATAGAGATTAGAAATGCCCGTATATAACTTTGATCTGTCCAGAAATCAAGTAATTGTTTGAAAATGTAGTATTCTAAAGTTTGTTAATCTGAAGGTAGAATTACATTAATAAATAAAACGAGAGTTACTTTTTGGGTTTACTTTGGCAAATTTCTCATGCTTTTTGTTCTATGCACCCCCACTCACTACCCAACAACCTCTCCATTCTTGACTGGCTGAATGCTCAGGACCCAAAATATATGTGTAATGTGTAGTCAAAGATTTTTTAAAATATCACTGTAACTGCAATTTTTTTATATTTTTCTTTGACGGCCTAACTAAATTCAGCTTTTAGAGCTGATTTTCTTTATTGAATAGACCTAACAATATAAAGTGCAGCAGTGATTGAAATTAAAATTTTGCTGCCAATTAATGTTAGGAATTACTTCTGCAACCTCCTGAATCCAGTCCTTCGACGTCTCCTTATATTTTTGAATATGTAAAGGGAGGCAGCTTTACAGATTACCTCCCCATACTTTGCTGGGTGTCATTCAGTATGCCAGATATTGCCAGTTTTAACTTTTGCTGTAACCTGTCAACAGGACTAGGTGAATCCATAGGATTTATATTATGTTTCCATTAGGCATCCCAAATTAATTTTTGATGGTATAGTAAATCAGCTTATCATTCTGTGTAGTGCATACAACATTTTTGTGCATTTCAGTGAATTTTCTGATGCTTTTGTGAATTTGTTAACTGTTTGTCATGACAACATATATACTGTTGGTAATGCCATATTCACAAATGCATCATATTGCAGTACACTGTTTTTCTTTGTAGGACAACTAAGGTTTACTTGTTTGAACATAATATGTTATATTTATTAAATCTTTATAATATTATCAGTATATTTTTCATTACTACTTCATTTTTGTCCTTGTAGATTTGATGTGTAACTCTTTTTACTCTTTGAGTTGCAGATTTGTTGATTTAGGATGTTGCTGGAAACATGTATTCACATAATTTGGTATTCGGTAGCCACTATCTCACCTTATGATTACACCTGGTGTGTTCCTCTTTACATTTTAAGATTGTGACAACATGGCTATTAAAGGTAAGAAGTGCAGGAGATTTAAGATTATGGAAGATAAGACAATTACTGCACACAGAGTGGTCCCTCCAACCATGTTTTTCATCAAGTTTTTGGGTTGACTGATCGTTACCAAGGTGCAAAACTCCCTACCTTCATTTCCAGATTTCTGGACCTGAAGGCATGGACTGTGGAAACTAGAATCTAGGCCTATGCCCTCCCTCCATCAGTTCTGCTTCTGAAGTTAATCCAGAAAATGACGGGCACAGATTGCAAGATAGTCCTGATTTCCCTGGACAAACATGCTGGAAAACAGCTATGGTTGCTAGTCTTTCACCCATGTCTGAAGAAACTTTTGCTTCATGCATGGCTCTTGTCCTGCATGCCTTCTGCAGAAAAAACTTAAAACATTTATTGTGGAGAGGATCTCGACAGCAAGATGGCCTTTCACTCTGAAAGTATACAAGGGGAAATTGGGTTTATTGTGATTGGTGTCATACAAATAATGTTATACCACTGTCGGCCTCTATTCCCCAGCTGGGTAACTTCTATTTTATTTTTTTAAAGCAAGAAGCTATCACTGATAACAATTAAAGGGTATCACTTCATGATTTCTGACATATTCAGAGATCAAGGGCAGCTTGACATTGGTCATAATAAAGATCTTTCAGACTTGCTTACCTTGACCTTGCTCACTGACTCTTTGCCCAAAGTGGAATCTTTTATGGGTTTTGTCATACCTTTTATGGATTTTGACATGGCTTTTATGGGTTTTGACATGGCATTTATGGGTTTTGACATAGCTTTTATGGATTTTGACATGGCTTTTACGGGTTTGACATGGCTCAGCTCTTCTATTCACTATCCCACAGCAGCAGCTATAATATAAAACATGCTTTCTGATAGTTTTAACTTCAGCTTCGAGTGTAAGTCACCTCTTTTCAGTGTCGACCCAAACTATCTGCAGTTTTGTTCCTTCACTTCAGTTGTTATAATGATGCAGCTGGGTTTCATAGATAACAGCCTTCTGGCAACCAGAAGAATTCTGTGACCCCTCTCATTGATAAATCCTTCAAATGAGGCAAGATTACAAAACCTGGTACATCTCTCCGAATCTATCTGAAACTACCTGGTCCAGGTGTCCGACACTTTTCCTCCCACTCTAGCCAGATCAAACAAGAATAGCTCCACAGGCATTATCCTCAGGGCTGAAGGAAGTCATTCAGTCAGCATACTGTGATCTCTCATATGGAAAGGTATATCTGATGAAGATTTTGTCTGATAAAATATGAGTGATTTCTGTAAACCTTGCCTTTCAATGCAGTATCTCCATTAAAGACATAATGGAATCTGCTGGCATTGCCAGTCTTCTTTTTCCATGTTTTATTTGTGTGAAATGGTCTTACATTACAGCGACCTTAATCTTGTTGCCCAGACAGTCAGCAGGCCATGATATAATTGACACAACCACATTTTCAGTTAGGACCAGTCAACATTTGTTGAATTATCACGAGAAAACCTTTCTTTGTAATTATTAGTCAGGTTTGGGAGCCTGCAGGGTATTTCCTTGTACATGTATATACATGTCTACTATTGCAAGGAAAGTTTCACCTCTAAAAGAGAGTCCTTTTGATCCTACAGTTTACTTTTAGGTAGAGGTTGAATGCTCGGCATTTCCTCCTCCTCGTACCTATTCTCCTAATGTTGGGTAATGTATTTGAAGGATAAAGAAAACTTTATAGTAAATTATGTTTCTCCGAAATACTTGGCCAATCACGTTACTATAAATACCTCCCTTCCTTTCCCAGAATGTGAAGACCCTGTCTCAGACAGTGCTCAAGTTAAACTGGTTATATCTAGTATACTGGGGTAGCAGGGTAAGCAGAGATAATCTGCAAGAGTTGCTTCCCTTTGTCTAAAATAACTAGACTGGGAGACTTTTCAAGTCTGTGGGAGAGCTGGATTCTGGAGGTAGCAGGATTAATTTATAACATTAATGTGATTGGATAAGTATTTTCTGAGAAAATATTTTACTGTAAAATGTCCTATTTGAAAAGTTGCACTGGTGTACCTGAAGTGAAACTTGGTCGTATCATTAAGATTTTACATGCACTTTATATTACTGCAGAGTAAAGGACATTAAATGAGAGTTGTTATTTTGTCTGTTTAATTTTAACATTAAAAAATGATGGAGTCTGTTTTCCCCATATTGCATAGATTATATGAATAGACTCAGGTATATGAAGTGCAGCAGATATGTTTGAAGAAATTGTACTCTTTCCTTACTTGCTAGGTGTTCACTTTCATCAGCCTTACATTGTGGTGTTGACATACCTGTGTTGACAATTGTGGAAAGCTGACTTCCACCATCAGACAATGATTTATTTTTTTTAAGGTGACATGGAACCTGCTTCTGTTACATATTCAAAAATAGTTCATTAGTACCACCCATATTTCCAGACTCGTGTGGTCACAGGAATAATAAAGGAAACTGGTGATTGTTTACTATAAGTAGTATGAACCCTCAGCTGTCAGTCATGAAGGGTATCATTCCACTAACACTTCTTAATGTTTTAGACTGGTCATCTCATTCCACTAATGTATCTCAATATTATAGACTGGTCATCTTATTCCACTTTTAATACATTTTCTCTAATATTATCTTTGCATATTTTTTCCCATTGTTGTTAATTTTTTAAAATATTTTTTTGGAAATTTTCATCAGTGTTATCTAACTTGTATTACAAAAATTAAATTTTGATGAGACAATCCAACTGCTTGAAAGGAAAATAAAATGCATTGCACAAGACTGTTTTGGTGATTACATGGTTTGGTGTTTTTTAATTGTAGTAGTTTTGCTTGAGATCTAAATAACACTTGCAGCAATAAATATTGCTTTGTCTGACAGTAATTAATTAAATTCTTATGACTGCATTTTCAGTATTTTGCCTTTGTAAAAATGAAAATATTTGAATAGAAAATAAATTTAAAAAATGACTTGAATAGAATAAGAAAGAAAACAATGTTGTAACTTCCTTTTGCTTTTCTTTATTTTGTGAACCATGTGAATCTTTCTAAATTCTACATTAAATGTAAAGTGTAATCGGTTTTAGTAGTATTCATTTATTTGTCTCAGTTTAAGTAAATCTGCCATATGGTCTGCCCTAGTTGCTGCACAGAACCAGTTTGCACATGATTGTTACTTATTCTTACTTATGTACAGAATTTTTGCCATGTAGTTATTAAATGTTCTTTACATTTAGTAGTAACATTTTATTGTTCTTGTTAAAAAAAGTACTGCATGACTGAGTCATGATTGTGCAAGTAACTGGTTCAATACAGCAGCTGGTGCAGACCCTCTAAAAAGTTTGGTCTGTTGTTAATTGGTTTAGTTTATCACCCATCAATGGCAACCATAATGAGTTGGATCAATAGTTAAAGCTTTCAGCATTTAATCCTATGCCTTTATTTGATAAATATGGAAGAGTCAGTGTTATCTCTGATTAAATCTTGAATTTTTTAATAACAAATATTGACAGATTTTTCAGTCACCAAATGGAGGTTTTTTGATAAAAATAACCACCAGTGGTGAATTTGGTGATCACTAATGTGGACCTAGATGCTTTCTGAGGGGACCATTTTGTGTGTGAATTTCATCATTCCAAAAAAGATCTTAAACTTATTTCAGGTCACCGTAACTTATTATGTATGTATGCATGCACATAAGTATAGATGTATGAACATGCCCAATTATTTACCCCCACGACCTTGCTATTAATCAGTCACTCAACAGAGTAAAATATAAGTTTTATCTTTCAGACAGGTGTGGATTTTCAAACAGTTGTCAAGAAGTATGAACAAGAATTTCATGAAGATATGGCAGCTTTGAATGTCCAACCTGCTCATGTATACACCAGGGTCACAGAGTTCATTCCACAGATTATTAACTACATTCAGAAGATAGAGGAAAGGGGTCTCTCTTATAGAGTCGATAGTGGTATGTAAATAAATCTGTACCCATGTCATTTAGGAGATAGAGGAAAGGGGTCACTCATATAGAGTCGACACTGGTATGTAAATAATTCTGTACCTATGCCATTTAGAAGATAGAAGAAAGGGGTCTCTCATATAGAGTTGACAGCAGTATGTTAATGAATCTGTACATATGCCATATAGAAGATAGAGGAAAGGGGTCTCTCATATAGAGTCGACAGCGGTATGTAAATAAATCTGTACCTATGCCACAGTGAGTCAAAACGTTCAGCATCAGAATTATTTAAGTTATTGACTGATGGTTATGTTTACTATCTGTACATGCTTATAAGTCGAGTCCAACTGATCTGGATCTTTGCAGTTGGACCCTACTTACAAATGTGTAGATATGGTATAATTATTGTTATATCCCCACTTTTGCAGATATGTATTTTGATAGGTCATGTCTATCTGACTGTTACTTAGTTTACTTTGCAATTGACCAAACATGGTAAATAGTTTTAGTCATCTAGTTCTCAAACCAGCACAATTACAAATGAGATCCGGTTATTGCTGAGAGTGATCATGCATCTGATTGACTGAGATTATCTTCATTTTATTAACTCTGTTTCTGATTAGAATTTGATTAAACTTTGTAGATAGGCTTACATTGTGCTATCATGGTTTCCAATAAGTTTTATTATTAGTGAGATAAACATATTACTGACGTGTTCATGTGTCTGAATAGCTGATCTTATCTGTTAGGAGATGGTATTTTTATAAAAGATGGTTAATATGCTTATGTCGTTCGATGAATATGATGAGCCCAATTTGTGCTTATTAATGATATGATTGTACATCTGATTTGCTGAGCATGCTATCACTTGTGCTACTCTATTTTTATTCAGATTTTGATTAAGTTTGTTACATAGTTATAGATCATTGAGTTTGATCATGAGTATAATCAACACATATTTTTGGGATGATTCTGCGTCCTAGTACCTGAGCCTTTTACAATTCCAGAGACAAATTCTAATCAGAGTTTGCTCCAACCTTGTAAATAAGCTTATGTTATCTTGAAAAATGTAATACATTTTCATTTTAATGAGACAGCATATCATCTGATTGGCTGTGTTTGTTCTCATCTATTTTTGATTAAACTTGGTAATTAGGTATATACCATCAAGGTCATAGATGAGTTCAGTTATGAGCAAGATTTATACATGTTAATTACGCCATTATCTTTGGAAAGAACTTTTATCAGACAATATAGTAAAGTAAAACCGACATGATATAAAGGTTTGGAGATATCTTTTACATAGGGTTGTGTTCTTATAATACTAACTTAGTCTTGTCAGCTGTAAAATTATATAAACCAGGTGAGTGATATCAGGCCCACTTGGATCCCTTGTTTGGTATGGTGTGTTAGGAAAATAATGACAAGAATGGATCCAAATCCTGAAGAAGCCCAGGGTGGGTGGGTTGGTGGGTGTGGATATGGTGGTGGTGGGACAAAAAAATATTAAAAAGTGTACCTATTTGTGGTGGCTTGCAACTTTAGTTGGATCTCCTGGCCATGAGGTCATGTGATGGTATGCTTGTTTCTCACATAAATAAAAATGCCTGTATTCCAGCTGTGACATTTAATAAAGAGAAGAAATTTCTGTGCAGAAACGTTTTTATGTGCGTGTTCTTTTCACTTATAAATCATTGTTCCTAAGAAGTATATTTGCATATTTTTTCATATTGTTTTAAAAAGAAGATATTGGTTTTGAAACTTTATCAGAGTGTATTTTAACTCGTATTACAAAACAGTGTGAATACACCATATGCAAAAATGCATATATCAACTTGTACCTTTTTGGTGATTACATCCGATTTTATTATTCCTGTGCCAAGAAAATTGTTATGGGATATAGCATTTTGCCACCTCATTCATTCAATCTGTCGGTCATTCAGTTACCCCTTAATATCTTGGACGCTATTTCACCTCCCGTTATGAAAATTGGTACAGTGGTCCCCCTCTTATACGGCCACCCCTTCTGTACCGGGAAAGTGGCCTTATAAGACGGGTGGCCTTTCCAGAGGGGGACTAAATTTTTTGTGAGAAGTGTATGTAATGTACGTAGTAAGAAAGCTACATTCTTCAAAGCATTTAATATCTTCATTTAAAAGTAACATTAATTATTAAAAGGTTCTTCTTGTTATAATAATAAACTTATTTCAACTGAATATGCATTAATAGTTCTTATTCTTGGCGCGATATGTGAGCGGGTGTTGTTGTCATGCACATTGCAAAACCATTCAAAAATGTCATTTAACTCTTGGTACATACATAATTCTCTTTCCATTTGCTCCATTTTCCCACTGCTGCTGAATAACCTCCTTATCGGTTACGATGTTGTTTATTCGAGTCTTTGCAACATAAAATTGTTTTATTCGAGCCTTTTCTACCTAAAATTGTTCGGCAAGTCCCCCCTCCCCACCTCATCCGATGTCGTCCAGTAGAATAACCGAATTTTTTCTAAAATAATCGTCTCCATTTACGTGATGACATGTTAATGTTTGGTAATGATTTATTCGAATGTTGCTAACTGTATGCTATTTAATTATGCAAATGAAACTTTTGTAGAGCGGACGAAATACCTTCTTAATAAAGGAAGCAATAAATGTGTTGTCATGTGATTTTTCAGTCTTTGTCTGGAACCCAGTTCTGTTCAAGGTTAATTTCTCTGTGTGTGTCTGCACAAAATCTATTTTTAGCCTATGATGACCCTGCTATGATCTTGACAGTTATGTCAGGTTGTAATCATCAATGTTGCAAACTACAAGACTGATAAAACAATTTTTCTGCATTTGAACAAAATGCAATGTGTTTTTAGAGGTAGCAATCTTGTCACATGATTCATTAGTCGCAGACTGGTACCCTATTATGTTTACATTTCCTTACACTAAGTGAGAGAAGCCAAAACAGCTTCGATACGTACGCAGATTTGACCTGAACAATAGCACCTCACGGCCGTCAGGATTTGTAAACTTTACAATTATTGTCAGTAATAATAGCCACTAATTATGAAAGTGAACAAGCTCAGCATCTTACTAAGGGAAGCCATAAAGACTATCAAACCATTTTCCCGCTGACTTTTGTATTGTACATAATACCGCCACTTCTCAGCTGTTGCTACTGTTCAATAATTGTAATCTTAACAATTATCAGAGTGACTAAACCGGACATTTCATTATAACACAGCAGTAAGGCTTATCGGATTATGTGTACTTACCTTTTTGTATGGATTAAAATTTGAGTCTTTCTCGGCTTTATGGAATAAATGTGGCTTCTCGTGAGGCATGAATGATATAATATTAACCTTAGTGGTACATGTACTTTAGTCAACACTTCTTTAAGTAACAAAAATCTGACATCTGGAAACAGAAATCGGATTACTTAACACATGTTATGAATAAAATACTGGTTCTGGATACATATTACAAAAAAAAATGCGGCTGCTTGTGAGGGGTAAATTTTATATTTTTGCACTAATATGCTGGCCATATTTGCTATATTGTTTTAATCATGCTAGATTGTCTTTATGACTGATTTTATTTGTCATCAAAATCTGAGGCCTAAATGGATAAAAACTGAGTCACATATTTAAATAAGCCGAATGATGTTTTGTGATTGGTTGAGTATGAGCGATGACATCATAAGTAATATAATGGATTACTGTTTGCATCATCACTTTTTCCTTAAGGAATCAAGATATACGTTTTTTATTTTGTCCTATTTTGTATTTTTGTTTCTTTGTCTTGAAACATTTCCTGCATAATCTGGATAACGTTATATGAAATGTCAAGAAAGTTTGTCTTAAAAACTTATTCTTACAGGAAGTGTATACTTTGATGTTCTGAAGTATGGTAAATATGGAGTCTTTCAGAAGAGAGATGAATCTGTTCCTACAGGAAATATTGCAGGTAGGAGTTTCATGCATCTGGAATTTTGTTATACCAATGTACTGTAAATTTACTTTTATATTTGTTTGCTATTTTTTTCATGGAAAATGTGAGGAAACTTTGTCTGCAAAATTAAATAGCTGTGAATTTTTTGTTAAGAAAATTAATATGTGAAGAAACACCAGATCTGTGACATTATATCGCTTCTAAAAACTTTGACATCAGTAAATCTCAAAATTAAATAGCTGAGAATAACTTTAGGTTCCTAAACACCTATGTCAAATTATAGTTTTAGAATGGTTCTTACTAGATTTTATTTTTCAGGCATGAAAACAAAGCAATGTGAAAGTACTATTTTGAGCAAATAGATTGCATAATATGTATCACTACCCAGTAAAGTTGGTTGGTTGGATATAGATTTGGGTTTTTTCAGCCTGTCCATCCTCTGTCCTTCCAGTATACTTTTGTTTTGGAATAAAACTTAAAGACTGCCATTCTTTATCTACTTGTCGATATTTGTAGTATTCTTTGATTTTTGAAACCTCTGCATTTCTTTGACTCTGTCCTCTTGTTTGGATATTACTGGGCCATCATCCAGGATTATTTTATACATTTTGCAAAAGTATCTACTTTCTACATTACAAAAGTAATGACTGGCTTTTCTTCCTTCTTCTATCAATTGCACATGCATTCTTGCTTTGACATCTTTCTTTTTTTCTTATTTCCATCAACTATAGTTGTGTTTTGTTTAATACTTGATCATTACTTGCTTCAGAATTAGTACGTATCATGCCATCTTTATAACCAGATCAGGTCATTGTGGCCACATGTATCATGTCATCCTTATAACCAAATAAGGTCATTGTGGCCATGTGTGTCATGTCATCCTTATAACCAAATAAGGTCATTGTGGCTAATCAGGGTAGTTACTGATGCATGAATTATCCTTCTAATAGTGGTGATACTGGCGATGTGATGTGATTTGGATTTTTAATGTAGCTTTTAAAAAAATTTCAGTCATATCACTACGTTGTCTGCACTATGGCAGCTTATAGTGATGTCTAGCACTAGGGCATCATGCCACAGACATTTAGCATCATGTCCCCACACACTGACATTATTCTGACACCAGGCCGACCAGTCCTAACACTAGCCTCTAAATGCTGAGCACCTAGCAAGGCAGCTGTTAGTACCATTTTTGTAAGTCTTTGGTATGACTTGGTCGGGGTTCAAACCCACAACCTTGTGCATCCAAGGCAGACACCCTAACCACTGGGCCACCAGAGCGGTCTGGTGATACTGGTGGTTACTTCAGGGTTATTCAATGTTTTTGACTTCAACCCAGTAAAATCTGACATCTAGGTGCAGCAGATTTTTAGATCAATGATTTTGAAACAAAGAAAAAACAAATTGAGTCTTTGTTGTTGTTTTTTCTTAAAACTCATTATTGTACCTCTGCTTTGATATTGTAGAAAAGAATGAACTAAGTTCTTTATTATTATTATTATTATTATTATTACTATTATTATTTTATATCATTCATGGTATGTCACAGGGCGAACAGTAAGTCATAATGTTGTTTCATTTTCAGGGTCACTTTTGCCTGAATTTATTTTTTGCATGATAATTAATATTAAAGTGGCTGCAGGAGGCAAGTAAATGCATGGTAGAGATGAGCAATAAAAATATTGATTACATCAATGTTACAGTGGCTGCTGGAGACTACTAAATGCATGATAAGTGTTGATTACATTAATATTACAATGGCTGTTGGAGACTACTAAATGCATGGTAGAGATTGGATATATAAGTAATGATTACATTAATATTACAATGGCTGTTGGAGACTACTAGATGCATGGTAGATATTGGATATATAAGTAATGATTACATTAATATTACAATGGCTGTTGGAGACTACTAAATGCATGGTAGAAATACGATATGTAAGTATTGATTACATTAATATTACAATGGCTGTTGGAGACTACTAAATACTTGGTAGAGATGGGCGATGTAAGCACTGATTATATTAATATTATGGTAGCTGCTGGAAACTACTAAATGCATGGTAGGGATGGATGATACAAGTATTTATTACAGTGATTACATTATGGTTTAGACTTCAGATGTGGATTGGATGCAGGAGATGCAGGGTAATAATTACATAAGCAAATTGCCTGCAATTTCTTTGCTTTTATTTAATTTTGACTGCAGACCTCATTACAGTTGAAGAAAATAAGAGACATGTGCAGGACTTTGTGCTCTGGAAAGCTGCAAAGCCTGGGGAGCCTAAATGGGACTCACCTTGGGGCCCTGGAAGACCAGGATGGCATATAGAGTGTTCCACCATGGCAAGGTGAGTTCTGTTGGAGGTGGGGCATTTCAGACCTTATCAGACTGTATTCCTATTAACTTGACCATAAGGTCAGGCTTGATTTTTTTTCATTGTTTTTAAATTGAAATTTTAAGTAATGATACAAGAAGATGCTGTTTAAGCTAGGAAAGATAAATGCACAGGTTTGAAAAACCTGAAAAAATCAACTCATATGTTCAACAAATATTTTACTCTCCTAGAATAAACTTTTACTCAACCAATTGTTATAGAAATATAAAAGTTTCATGATTTAAATTCAGTTGTGTGAATGGTTATTTTCAAGGATATATTCAGTGACCCTTCTTACACCAGTTGTAAGTAATTACAGGTTGAGACCAGTCTCCCTCTGGTAAGCTGTTATTGGACAGTGATTGCAAAGCATTTGTATGATCTTGATCAAAACAAATAGAAAGAAAAACTTTTAGTAGAGTGTATTAATTTCCAAGTACAAGGTTTGCAGTGTGGTAGACAGCATCTTTTTGTTAAAGAGAACACTGGTCAACTGTCAATCAGCACTTGCATTCTTTGGTGAGTTAGTGTTAAAATTCACTAGATGTGCTGGAAATTGTCATGAACCATTTAAATTTGGGTCAGTGAATTTTCAACCCCTGTGGTAATGATTTAATCTTAAATATTCATACTGGCTTGGTTTGCATTTTTGTTGCACAAGATTGAAACAAAAGTTTGTTTTAGACAGAGTAATAAACTTTAGTATATACATAGTAGAAATATCTTTAAAAAAAGTTATTTTGTAGTTTCATGGCCTCCAGTTTCATGTGATTGTATTCCTCTGTATATAAAATTACTATGTTGACATGCTTTGTTGTTTTATAATTGTCTGCTATACTGTCATAATATTTAGCTCAAGCTGTAGTAGCAGTGGCACTAGGGATTTTTAGCCTGGGGCCACCAGAAAAAGTTTGCATCCATTAGACCTCAGTTGCAGGAAAACTGGATCTGTCCATTACCAGGTTTTCTGGGGCAAAAGCAACATTTAAATCTGATATTTCAGGGGTGGTGTGGGGTTGATAGGCTGAAGTCACATTACATTCATCATCACAAGTAGATGGTCCAGGTTAGATTGTGGCAAATGCTTTGAAGTAAAAGAAACAGCTGGAACTGATCTACCTGAGCATTGTACAGCTTGGGGTGTATGGTATTTACAGTTGGAACTGATCTACCTGAGCATTGTACAGCTTGGGGTGTATGGTATTTACAGTTGGAGCTGATCGACCTGAGCATTGTACAGCTTGGGGTGTATGGTATTTACAGTTGGAACTGATCTGCCTGAGCATTGTACAGCTTGGGGTGTATGGGATTTACAGTTGGAACTGAGCTACCTGAGCATTGTACAGCTTGGGGTGTATGGGATTTACAGTTGGAAATGTTCTACCTGAGCATTGTACAGCTTGGGGTGTATGGGATTTACAGTTGGAACTGCCTTCCATAAGATTTTCACACAAAGCAGGAATTCCCACCTCTGGCATGTTTGTACAGAGATTTTCAGTTTTAAGGGAAACCAGTTTTTATATGAGGACATATAGATAAATATGATTCACATGTGTGATAAATTACATTAAAATTTGCTGCTGTTTATCGTCATTATTGGCACAACAATAACAGTAGTGTGTTACAACATAACATTGACACTATGTTATGTGATTGTGTGTTATGACAATGACATTATATTATGTGATAGTGTGTTATGAGAATGACACTATGTTATGTGATAGTGTGTTATGATAATGACACTGTTATGTGACAGTGTGTTATGACAATGACACTTATGTGATAGTGTGTTACAACATGGACACTATGTTATGTGAGAGTGTATTATGACAATGACACTATGTTTTGTGATAGTGTGTTATGACAATAACACTATGTTATGTGATGGTGTGTTATGACAATGACACTATGTTATGTGATGGTGTGTCATGACAAAGACACTGTTATGTGATAGTGTGTTACAACAATGACACTGTTATGTGATACTGTATTATGACAGTGACAGTTATGTGATAATGTGTTATAACAATGACATTATGTTATATTGTTATGTGTAGGCTCGTACAAAGATAACAAAAGAAAAGAGTGAAGCCAACAAGCTTTGTAAGTTTTAACAAAATAATTTATTTCCCTAGAAAACAAGATAAAAATATGAAATAGGGCTTATGGTTTATGAATATAATCCAAAAATTAATCCTAGAATTGAAAAATATAAGTCCTGTCACTAAACAGTTCTAATTGAATCCAGGTTCGAATATCGATGAAGTTCTAATATGGAAGGCGATGACGTCAGGTGAGGGCGTTGTACTGATGGCAACAGTTCCTCGTTGAATTACGATTTATAATGTTCCGGTTTAGAACTCCAGAATAAATTTCCACTAAATGTCTTTGTCCCAGAATTTTTATAAAGAAGAGCACTTGTGTATTTTCTAGAGAATATAAATTTTTAAATCCACAAAATAGAAAAAGTCTAAATCAACTGGCATCAACATAAAACAAACACCTTGAGCTCTAAAGGTGAAGAATACGACTCAATAAATCTATATGAAAATGGCTGTTTTAACCCATGATTTTAGATCACATGGTGGCTCATTTGACGGGACTACGTGATCACTAATTTGAACAGCGCAGTAAAAAAAATGCCATTTAGCACGTAGCTTAGAATAGCCCTATCTAAAAATCAGATTCTCACACTGGAAATAAATAAAAAAAACAAGCTGTTTACAACTTGGCTAACACGTGGGCCGAAGATGACCTTGGTAATGATGAATCATTTTCATTCAATGTTTACAAAATCAGAACCAAGGTTAAGAACTAGGTTAGCTAAAAATAAAAATGAAGCAAACATTTGCGTTCTACTCAGGTCAAAACAAAAGATTAAATTTACTGGGAAAATATCAAATCCAGTAAAATTATTCTTACAATAAAATGTAATGAAACAAAAATTTAAAATTTTTTTTAAACTAACACACAAGCAATTTAATTACATATATGTAACAATATGATAGTGTGTTATGACAGTGACACTATGTTATGCAGTGTAGACCTGCATATAATAGCAGAAACATTACCACGGAATGCCCATAACTAGATTCTCTGGCAAATTCATTACCTGACCACATTACATTAGGATAACTTTCTTTGCTGCCTCCCAGTCCAGCCCTCCTGGAAAGAAGGAAAGACATCTTTCTTTCTGTATATATATATATAAAGGGAAACAACTCTTACAGGTTGACTCCCCATTCTTCCCACTAGGTGGCTAATGTTATACCCAGTTGAAACCAGTTTTTCCTTTTGCTGCCATGTGCTAAGATGTCCTCGGTACAATGCAGCTGGATTCAATAAATTTATAACTTAAATTTAGTCATCCACATTTATTTTTCAGTCGAACAGTAAGTCATAATGTTGTTTTACATGGTACGTTTTATATGGTACTTAAAATAATTTTGTTAAATAATTACCACATTTGATTTTGAATGGCAACATACATTTCCAACAGTGGAATTTCTCGCATACTGTCTTTTGGGCATTAATTATATATACTTGCATATGTCAACTTTGTTTACTGAAAATTTGATTCCAGCAGAGTAGGGTCATATTATAAGTGTGACATACAGATAAATTGATAATCTAGGACTAATGTTGGAAACTCTAGTTGTTTGCACTTCACAAAAGTACTTTGAATTCAAATATTTTTATGTTTTTATGCCACTGTTCCCATTCAAAATGTGTATATGGTACGCACTGTGTTTATCCATTACATGACGGTATTCATTACACAATTCTTGTATCCGTAGATTTTTGGGATTTTAATAATTTGAAAATATTATGGGTAAATTAAATACTCCTCACTAGAAAGTAAAATGTCCATCAATGTTGTTTACCATGGGTGTTTACTAGTAAGTATATTTTGCATCCATTTCTGTGCAAGTTCTAACAACCTGTATTTGTATTAATATTTGTTTTTTGCTGTATAAACACTGTGTTTGATGCAATAAAAGTTTTGATTTAATTTGTATTTTCTCTTTCCATAAGTTATATTTTTAATTCCCAAGTGATATTTCACCAAGTTTTCTGCAAGTGCAATTGACCCAATAAGCCCTTGGTTTGTAAAGGCAGCACTCAATTGTTTTAAAATTGACAATCCTTTTGATTGCACCATTAATTAGTACATGTACTTGTTTAGTGCCAAATGGAGTTCTGCATCTTCCAGTGAATGTTTGACCTAATCCCTTAGCTTGTAAAGGCAGCACTCTCTTTATATTCCCATGTGACTCGACCAAACCGCAAGTTTGATATATGTTCAGTCCCAAGTAACAGGGTGGTTATTTGAACTCCCTGAGATCTTGCTGCACAATTGACACATGTTAATTTGCAGCCTTTAATAGATTTCACAGAATGTATGTTCAAAGTGTTACTTACTACATAAGCACCGGCATATGAGACAGTGTAGTAGAGGATATGGAGTCAGATGATCTGTACGATGACAATTTACAGTCACTAGATGACAATATAGGAATTTATAACTTCATCAGACAGTGAGGATGAATTCTTGGACTTTGTACCAGATGACATTAGATAATGGCATTTATAGGATACCGTGAATAAAAAAAGAAACGGAGACTTAACTGTCATTGTTTATTAGTATGATGTGTGTAATTAACATATTATGGGATATTGTGAATTGGATCATTCTGAACTAGTTTTATTCCAGCATGTGAGCTATAACTGAATTCATGGATTTATCACATAAATGGATTTAAATGTCAAGCAATATGGATTTTACTGGATTTAATTAGGACAAATTGTTGCCAATTTATTTGTGATATATTCCACTCAATAATATAATTGTTACATTGGTTCTATAGTTATTTTTCACATCCATTCCATCGATCCAATTGGACTTGTTCATTTTTCCAGTATGCAGCGCTGACTCACTGATGTCAAGTCACTCCTTCAGACAGCTCTGACTTGCAACATACACTTTGACTTATAGGAGGGTCAATGAGAAATTGGCATTTTGTAGGCCAAAAGGAGGTTGTCTTTTTACTTATTGTCAAATTGACTTGTTCAGAATCTCTCACAGGCCTTATGGAGGATGCCAAGATGTCCCCTCCACCTCCCAAGAAAACTCAGTGCTAGATCCTAATGCAGTTGGAATGCGAGATGTTTCCAACCAAGACATGGAATCATGCATACTGTCTTAATAAATAAGGCTAAATCATTGAGATTGTCAACAATGGAATGGGAAGAAAATTTTCAGGATCTTATTGGGAATAAGCCTTTACCATGAAGCATAAAAATCCTAAAGCAAAGCAAATCCCCCCCCCCATGCCAATTAGGATGGATGGACAGCTGGATTGAACAAATTGCAGTTTGACTTGTATGTACCCACTGATCATCATGGCAGTTATCATCTGCCATCTGCTGTTCCAACTCTCAGTCAGCCATATGAATGTGCTACATGTGGTCACAAGTCACTTATCTTAGACTTACATCAGACTGGCATGTATCAAAGACTGGTGAGCCAGCTGACCATTTATTCCAGCAACTATGGTATATACTTATGCAGAATATACTGCACAGAAGAAACTGACCAGACTGGACATTACTTTTCCACTTGATAATGAACTGGCTTTATTCATAGAGCTATTCTTCCAAGATAGTCTAGCTGCACAGAACCAGCTTTCTATTATACCACAATTTTAAATAGGATATCCCTTGGGAAAAATTATGCATGCCAATGATATGGCATAATCCTTGCCATATGAAATGCTCTACCCATCAAAATTATGCATGCCAATGATATGGCATAATCCTTGCCATATGAAATGCTTTACCCATCAACCTAAGGTGCACAAGAGGAGGACAGTCCCCAGCTGGATAAAGGGGATGAAATGGAAATTCCTGAATTATGCCATCCATCAGTGGAATAGATGGAATTGAGCTTTAAGGCTGCAGTAGAATAAATATACCAAATCTTGCCTCTGTCCGTATCTCATCCTCCATCTACAGTCATCCTTACCTACAAGGTCAAAGCCTGTGGATGTAGATGCTAACAATAATAGTCCATCATTTAGAACATTTCCTCAGTCATCAAAAGTTGCAGAAATCACTGGTGTCTCTTTGAAAAAATTTGCAACCTGGGTAATGCAAAAGCCAGACTCATTATTTTTTGTTAAGCCTGGATTTACCTCTTTCTGCAAAATGATTGGGTGATCCAAGTTGTGTTGGTGGACCTCAGAATCTTGTTTATCAGGCCTCTTTCACTTTTGACATCCCCATTCAGGATAGAAATCCAGAGTAATCCCATGAAGGCAGACACGCTACAAAAAGGATAAATCTTTTACTCATAATGTAGGTGGTGGAGATTGTACAAAAGCCACACACTTAAGACTTCTGCTTTAGACTGTTTCCGGTGATGAAGTCCAATGGCTAATTGAGATCTTTGACATCAGCATATTCAATAAATTCATTTTAGCCCTGAAATTCAAAATAGAGATAACATAGTCCTTCTGCCTTTCACTGTGACCTGATGACTACACAACCAGTTTAGACCTTCATATGGGTATTTTCATATTTCAGTCCATATGATATCAAGCAAATATCTTCGCTTCACCTTGTTGGGGTAAGCAGATAATTTTCCTTTCTGCCTTAACCTAAGCCCTTGATCCTTTACAAAATGGTGTAATCTCGTGATTCAGGATGATCTCCTCCACAGTGACAGTGGCACACCTGGATGACCTCCTTTGAAAGCATTGGGTTAGTTAAGTTTTGGTCCAAGATATGAATCACCTCCATGCCCTCATTCGCAGTCTAGGGTGGATAATAAACATCAAGAAGTTGGACCTTATTTCCTTTCAATATTTTATTCATCTTAGTATGGAGCTTTTCACCTCAGTATTGTACATCTCCCTCATAATTGCGTTAAAAACATCATTCATGCATTGCAAAAGATTTCAGACAAAACATTTATCTTGGCTAGGGTGTTTCTTCAACATCTCGGCCTGTTCGGAGCAGTGTCAGATTTGTTATCCCTTGCTGCATTTTCATGCACCCATTACAAATGGCCCTTCTAGCTCAGTGGTGACCTTTCGTGGGCAGTCTAGATTAGAATGTTAAAATCTTGACTCACTTTTAAAAAAAATCTATCTCTATTGGCAAGGCAGAAAGGTAACTCACAGTAGGAATATCCCTTGAAAACCTTCAATCAGAAATATCAGCTTGTACCAATACCAGTCTGTCGGGTTGGGGAGCACACTTGCTATCAGACTTTATGATGGTCTGTAGAAAGTGGGTATGGCAAGAAATGGCTCTGCACATCAACCTCCTGGAAATGAAAGCCATTCTCAGTGCCTCCAACACTTCATTAGAACGCTTGCACATAGTTATGGTCCTGATAGTGTCGAACAGTTCTTGTAATTTTTACATACCTCCTTAAATGGGGAGGGACAGAATCACAATATCTTTATGTCTTGGTATGGGATTACTGTTGGTAGTGTGTCCAATACCAGATAAATATTCAGATCTGTCACATACCAGGATGGATTACCATTTTATTTTTTTAAGAGTATAAATTATTTTCTCATACATGGACATAGCAATATAACATGATGTCGTTACATGATGTACTGAGCTTAACTTTTCTACTGCTCTACTCAAGCACATTCATGTAAGTCTTCCACTTCTTCACTTTACTGTAATGTTTCACTTTCAGAACACTTACAAGCATTTTATTTTCTACAAAAATAAAGCTGTTTGAATCTTGTTTAAAATGTGATATATGAGGATGGATATTACATTACTTGCATGTATAAATGTAATACTTTGAGTACAATAGAATAAACCATTTGCCTCTTGTTTATTGTATATACCGAACAAAACCATTTATTTCAATATATTACAATTTTGTATATGAGTACATTTAGTAGTAATCAGTGACACAAAGTCTGCCCCAACACTCTGAACTATATTACATTCCCAAAAGAGATGGCACATGAATTCAGGAAGCTGCCCACAAAATCATGCATTTGTCTGTTATCCCAATTTAAAAAAAATGAATTTGTAGCCAAATGCAAAGATGGCTCAACAGTTTAGCCAGCTCACTGTCAAGGAGAGGAAAACTGCTTCACAGAGTGGACTGTCTATCCTCTCACATTCAGACGAAACATCACCCTATGGGTTCACCTAAGAGAAATCTTTTCACAATGAAGTGAAAGAGCATGTTGCCCTTCTTTGTCTCCCCTTTTCTGGATGCAGAAACATGGGTCATTGATATTTATCAGTCAGCTGGGAGGGAATGTGGGCCTGTGACTTGCCTCCATCAGTCCTGATATCAAAAGTATGAAAATATGTGCAATTTACACTATCCTGGCATTCAAACATAACATCTCCATTCATGACATAGTGGAGTTGGCTGGATAGCATGCCCAGACCACTTTATCCAGCTTTTAGCTGCCAGTCATGACCTCACAGAGAGAGAACTGGACCTCATTGGGCCAGTGGTAGCTGCACATAGAGTAACCACCCCCAATTTATGACAGCACAACCTCATAACCAGGCAGTAATGGTCACTTTCATTGGGTTTGCCTGGAAAAGCTTTATGGGTGAGACCATAATCAAGTTTAGAATCCCTCAGTGATCTCCTAGACTGTGTACAACTAAGGATTCCAATTGTGCTAATGAATATGAGGAGAATTTGTTCTGTTGGTAGTGCAATCCCGGTTGACACAGGTAGAGGTCGGAAGCTTAGTGTTTTCTCCTTTTCTTACCTATTCTCCTAATGTAATGTGAGCAGGTAAGGTATTTTCAGGAGAAAGCAAATCTTTTAGTAAATTATGTTTCTCCTATAATACTTACCTGATCACATTACTCCCACCCTTCCACACAATGCAGGCATCCATTTATGTGTCACTCAAGTAAAAGCACTGATTTAAACCAGGTATAATGGTAACTACCTAGTGGGTACAAAGGGGAGTTAACTTGTAAAAGTTGCTTTCCATTTTCAATATAATATATATAATGTAATGTGTAAAGATGGGGAGGGGTACCAGGGTACTTGCCCATTCATAATTGCCTGGGTAATTGAATCAGCCATAGGGTTCCTGTTTAGTTCATGTAAAAGAACAAAGATATATATATATATATATATATATATATATATATATATATATATATATATATATATATATATATATATATATCTGGTAATGTCAGGAGCAAGGGAGACAAAGAATAATGAGTATAGTTCGAGGCTCTTGTCTTGTGACTTTTGGCTGCTGTGTATTTATCCATCATAGACCTCCATCTGTTGATCTAATATTTTCAGTGTATATGACCCATGTTGAATAGTCTTCTTATTTTCTATTTACAGTAACTATACATGACACATTTCCAGAAACAGATGGGTTTCTTGAATTTTAGACCATGTGTCATAGATTCATTATATATTGATAAACACTAGATAGCAAAATAATGGTGCCAAATGTAAAGCAGAATGGGTTTTATCAGTGTCACTCGTTGACGTTATATGACTGAGAAATGCCCAAGGAGAGGGATTTTATTAAACTGAAGAACGTGTTTCATCAGGAAAAGATCAAATCAGTAGCGCTTTCCAAAGTTTGAAAGAGGAATTTGACCTTGATTTAATACAGCATTCAGCATTTGTGAACTTGACTTTACAATCATTCAACGAAAGTTAGACATGCAGACTAGTTTAAGTAAATGTTATGTATAAATAATTTATCATTTTATTTTGTGTCTGTAATCTCGTACTAATCCACATGGATTTAGCTGATTTGTGACCAGAATTTTAGCTTACTGCAGATCCAGGTAAGTAGGAAAAATATATGTAAGTTTTTTGTATGTTTTTTTGTAATTATGGCTCTTTTTATGCTCAGATTATGCTTTTTGCCACTTATATTAGTAATAATTATGCTTAAACCTCTCTGGGGGTTGGCATGTATGAACCTACATAAAAGCAGTTCAGGTTCACATTTAAGGGTTGGCATGTATGAACCTACATAAAAGCAGTTCAGGTTCACATTTAATATAATTTCTGTTTGATTGGGTACCTTGGAAACCGATCTTTATGATCGACAGCTACCCAGTAGATGTTACCTAAATTTTTGACAGCTTTAGTAATGTGGTCAGGTAAATATTAGAGGAGGAACATAATTTACTAGAAAATATGCTTTCCTGCACTATAACGCCATGCCAAGCTCAGGTGGAAAACTACTTTGTACAAAAAGAAAATCATTGATGGTGTCCCATGGAACAGTTGCAGAGTGCTGCTTTGAAATATTATGATATTGGTGACTCATGTAAAAATCAAACACTTACCTGGTCAACATCAGTTATTTATATTTAATGAAAGGTACAGGTTTGGCTAGGCTCATGGCAAATTGACAATTTTTGTGAGATTTTTGCACATTTTCTTATTTGTAAGAGATGGTTAACTAAACTTAGTAGGGATTCATGACACTGCACATCTGGGAGAAAACACTATACATGGATGATTGTATTATTTAGACTGACTGCTGTCTGATTTGATGTTCTTTTTTACGAAGATCCTGATCATTGTCTGTTTCCAGATGGAAGATTCCATATATGGGCTTGTATAAATGAGCTTGTCCAATATGATTCAATTGTCAAAATATGTGGAATGAAAACTCTGCAGACTCAAGAACATCAAACTTACTGTTGGAGAGTGGCATCCCTCTTATAGAACAGATTAGAGAGATGAGGTCATATTGTGTCAGTATGTATTGGACACATAGCTGACTCGTGCATACTTTCTAAAGGGTGAACCTTGACCAAAGTGCATACCTTGCCAGTGTCCATGGACAGTGAAACACATTCTTGTTGAGTGTATTGCCTTCCACCCAGAGAAGCATTCTGCTTGAAGAAAGGATAAGATGATGTACCATTTGAGAAAAAATTGGAATTTTTTTTATGGAATCTTGTATAACATTTTTGCCATATATTTTTGGAGCATTAACATGTGTCACTGTTATTTTTTATTTGATATACATTTGACAGAAGTTAACATTTGTTGCCATTTATATTTTATCGTGTACTTTTTACATTTGTTTGGAAAGGTTTATTTTCCAAAATGTTTTGTGCAATTCAGTTTTTACATTTTTCGAAGGTTACCTTTAGTTGGTACCATATCGCCACTATTGTGCTGAGGTACCGTAAAGTGTTACTAAATACGAACATTATACATACATTGTTCATGGCCATCCATCCACCCTCAGAATCTTCAAAAGACAACAGTTCATCAAGTGAACAGGTTTTTGTGTTATACATTCAGTATTTACAAACATGGGAATATTAGTTAATCTGTTGTAATGCCATGTACACTTTGTTCATTTCCAGTTATATATTTGGAAAGAATCTGGATATTCATACAGGAGGAGAGGATTTGAAATTTCCACATCATGAGAATGAGATGGCCCAGACCAGATGTTATTACAACTGTCATCAATGGGGAAATTACTGGTTGCATACAGGTGGGGGCTTTACATTTTTTGTGTATTGCTACAAACTATCGATTCAGAAATACTTTCAGTGTACCATTGATACTTGTCTCTCCAGCAAAAGCAGGTCATTTTTAAAGTGTCACAGCAAGGCTGTTTTGCATCTTTTATGAAAGTAATTTTACAGCGCTATCCAAGGCTGTGCTTTTGCCGATATGACTCAGTTTTTATATCTACATGATGTTTAAAATAAAGCATTGTAAGTATTGTGAACACTTCCATCTGTGTTTGTTTGTATTATATATGTAATATTTATGAAATACATTATCCAATCACATTAACATCAGAGATTACTCTCTGCTGTCTATGAATCCAGCCATCTCTGAAAGAGGAAAAAAAAGTATTCCTGTCAATGTATCATATAGGTGAAAGGAGTTACTCTTACAGACTAAGTCCCCTCATTTCCACTAGGTGGCCACTGGTATCTCATATGTACCAAAGGAACTCCAAAAAACCCGCTAGACATCCAGAAAACCACGGGGTTGGGGTTGGTGTTGGGGGGGGAACTGTACTGTTTAATGGCTGAATCCTCATTTTATAATCAAGTAGAGAAAAATTGTCAGTAAAGCGCTTTTTCTGATGAAGTTGTTTGTTATTATCTATATATCACATTTATTTTCAAAATGTCCAACATCTGAAAGATCGATAACATGATTGCAACTAGTTTCAACAACCAAACACGGTATGCAAAAATATTCATGTATTACATCACGGCTTTTGCGTTGTTCATTAGTCTGGTTCCCAAAGTGATGTTTTATAATATTTCACGAGACTAGGAGTCTACGAAGCAGGGAACCAGACTAACTGTTGATACACTACCAAACAAGATTACTTTTTATCAAAAACACGTAACATTTATTTCGTGAGACAATTGTCTACATCAAAACTCAATTTTTGTATTTTTCAATTAGTAAAATATTCATGCGTGATTTCATTGCAAAAGTAATAGTGAAACTTCTTATCATGCTTGAGGATATCTCTACATGCGAATTCAAGAATTCTGAAACTCGTTTTTCCCACAACGGTCCGTATCTGTGAAACAAAGCTCTTTATTTTATGAAGTACTCATTTCGCTTGGTTGCCTTGCTATCTTTAACCACATTTATGATTGAGTAGGTTAATTTAAGGTAGTTTAATTAGATATGTACACAATAAAATGTATCACAGTGTTCGATTGATCAACTGAAATGAGTTACCCGACATACAACTGGTGCCACTGGTTCTTAAGCATGTAGGATTTGTATGCCTTTTGACCTTTTTTCAATTCCACCTGCTTTATTTGATTCAGAAGACGTAATTACCGTGATAATAGAAAGGAGGCCCTCTTTATTTAGTGCAACAATACAACAAAGGCTTCTGCTAGTCCGATATCAAAACACGGCGGGCACTTAATTAGGTTCTCAGTGAAACGCTTGCAGACATAGCTGTTACAGTAGATTGGCACATTTTACGTTTAATTACAAGAGGACACATTGCATTTATGATGATTACACTTAAAAGGAACTAAAAGATAGAACTAAAACACAAATTTCAATTGATAAAATTTTTTATTTAATTGGTATTTATTTATTAAAGTACTGCCTCCACTTGATGTAAGTGACATTTTCATTGATGAAAATGTCCTTGAATATTGTTAATTGCGGTTTACTAAGAATGCCGTTTGAAAAGAAAATGTAACAAATTACATGACTTTTTATTAAAAGTTGATATTTCATAATGTTGATTAAATTTCCATGTCCTATCTACCGTTTTTGAAGATAAAACGAGCGATACATCAAGTTTCCTTTACCAATTTCGATAGCAATTTTATTCAAGTTCAACCAATAGGGATCAATTTTTTGGTATTTTTTAGTTTAAAAATTGGGATCCACGCCTGACCCCGCGTTATAAGCGGGTTCATGAGTTATCAGGGCACGAGTTATCGAGGGAGTGGTCTATATTTAACTTTGACTATCTAACATTTATTTATTTTCATTGGTATAGTAAGTCAAAAGGTTAATATATGCTTGGTGCGTTCAACATTTGTGTTTTTCTCAATTTTTTATTTTTTCATTTCTTACTGGTCAGTATTTCCATGTGATATTGATCAATAACATTTAAGTTTCACTGGCATAATTATATTGTGTTCTTAAATTTCAGTTTATTAAGTACTTACGTCATCTTGGTAATGCAAGTTCACCAATCTGAACAGTTTATATATTTGTTGTATGCTGTTTGTTTTTTCTTCTTTTTTTCTTTCTTTCATGACAAAGATGTTAGTGAAGTGCAAGAAGTGTCGAAGCTTTAAAGTCATGGAGGACAACAATGAGTTGTGCCTGCCCTGTACAAAATGCTCTTACCCACAACCATGTAGCATGTGTGCAGTGTGGGCAGAAGACATTGGGTCCATTGTTTTTAAAATCATGGAGGACAACCATGAGTTGTGCCTGGCCTGTACAAAATGCTCTGACTCACACCCATGTAGCATGTGTACAGTATGGGCAGAAGACATTTAGTACATTGTCTTTAAAAGGCAGTTGAAGGGCAGTGAAAAAAATGTGTGACTAAAATCTTCCATAGTATATATTAAGCTTTTATCTGAAGTTGGAATCATTGACCATCTTTGGCGGGGGGGAGGGGGGCATTGAGATGCTGCTTCTCACCCTCATGAAGGTACCAAAATCATCACCTGTGGCGACAATCATTTCAGATTAAATCAAACCCATACCCATACACTGAAGCTTTATTTGAATTGCATATGATACAAATTCTGCAGCAAGCAATGTCATCTAGAATGTTGTTGAGCAAATTGGAGGAAATTGGGACCATTTTTAACTTGTTGGCAGCCTGTTGGGAATAAGTCCCAATCCCCTGTATGGACTTGGTAACATTGAAGTCAGGCATGTGGGACTACCTTCCAAATTTGCTGGCTGGTCTGGCTCATAAGTTGTGCATTGTTCTTCATATGCCCTCCTAGTTGCCAAACATCTAGCCTAGTAGGTTGGACAATCAATGTTCAGATTTTTGTCAGTCATGAATCGATCATCTTGGACCAATGAACAGCAAACTGCTAAACAGTTCCTTCAGTGATAGCATCCTACACCCATCAGAATGTCCTGACTAGCCAACCAGCCATATTGACCATGTCAGAGATACCAGTAAATGGCGAGCCAGCATTTAGAGTCATCCCACCTGACCTTACCAGTGCCAGATCAGCATTTCCCAGCTGGACCAAGCTCTGTGCTGGACAGAACTCAGCCAGCTCTACTAGCATATCCAAGCAGTAGAATATTTGTGTTTGCATAATGACGGTTTGGCATCATTGCTGTATGTAACGCTATACCACTGAACAGAGAGCATAGAAGAGAGACAATTGCTCCTGTTGACAAAGGAGGCAATATGGACTTGCTTGAACATTCCAATCCAGTTGTGTAAAGGATAGAATTTAGTTGTAAGGTGGCAGTTGAGACAGTCTGAAAATTGGACACACTGGATTTCTATTCCATTCATTTTCTGGCTTGAGCAGTTTCAATCATTTTATTACTGCTCCAAAATTCAAGATGGAGTCAGTTGGCTGGCATGCACAGTCTACTTCCTCCAACTTGTATTTGCATGACATGGCCTCACAAAGAAGAGAGCTGAATCTTGTCCGATCACTGGTTGCTGTCCAGACACTTAGTATCCCTCATTCATGACATCACAACCTCAGCCCCTGGCTTGACCTTGCAGCTTTTGCTGGACTTGCCCAGGAAACTTGAAATGCATGGCAATAACAAGGTACATGATCCTGCAGGGATTGCCCTAGCACATGTATAAACACATAATCTTTTGTTGTGCTAACCTCATGTTAAGATAAGTTCTTTTCCGTAGAGAAGTCATCATGCTGCAAAGAGTGATAGAGGTGGAAGTTGAATGCTCAAGCATTTTCTCCCTCTTTTAGCAATTCTCCTAATCTTAATGTTATCAGGTAATGAATTTGATGGAGAAAGGTAAGGTTTTAGTAAATTGTGTTTCTTGAAAATAATTAACCAATTACATTATTATCAGTCCCTCCTACCCTTCCCTGCAAATGTGAGCATCCTGCTATAGGTTGTGCTCAAGTTTAAACTGGTTGCATCCAGGAAACAGGAGACCATCTATCTAGAACATGTGGGAGTTAATATGTAAGAGTTACTTCCCTTCATGTATATGGCAGCAATGGAAAGACCTTTTTTTCGGTCTTTCAGGGAGGGCTGGATTCAGAGGTAGCAGAGACTAATCCCTAATGTTTATTTGATCAGGTAAGTATTTTTGAAACAAAACATAATTTAATAAAAATTTCCTTTATCTTATGATTGCACTGTATTTTTGAAAAAAAATAATAAAAGTTTCCTTTATATTATGATTGCACTGTAACATTCTCATTCAGTTTCATTTTAATATTCTTTCCAGGTCACTTGTTCTTACAGAATGATCCTTATAAGATGTCCAAATCACTTCAGAATGTGATATTGGTCAAAGAATACCTCAAGAAATACACAGCCAATCAGTTTCGTCTCTTCTGCATGCTAACTGATTATAAGGGGGGTATGTATAGGAATAGGTTCATGGATATAATAGGCATATGACTATTCATGACTTTATTTTATCACTTGAGTTTGTGTTGTGTAGGTTCATAAACCCATTTAATATTTTTCTGTTTTATACGGGTGTAATAACACCTCACATCTTGTGTATGATTGGCTGATCTTGTCAACACTACAGCAACAGTATTTTTGACCAGATTTTTGATTAAACTTGTAAATTAGACTTGTATTGTCAAGAAGTTAGATGAGTTTGGTTTTGAGCTAGATCAACACATTAATGAGTGGCTACATTTGTGACCACTCTGGAGAACAGATTTTGATTGGATTTTGCTCCATCTTGGTAAAGAAGTATATATTATCATTGTTGTAGATAGGTTGTACATTAAGTGAGATATGAGGTTATTAATGAGACGCCTTACATCTGATTGACTGAGCTTGTTACATCTAAAAGCTACATGTCATATCCATTTTCTTTAAAACTGGTAAACTGAGTTGCATTTTCAAGATCTTGTATGGTATCAGTTATGAAGAATAGACTGTGTGTATTAAAAGGCTATGTTCTTTAGAAAATAAATTTATCATGATCATAGTAAAATAGGGCAGATAAGTGTGATATGGTATGTAGATGACATAGATTATATTCTTTTAATATTATGTGAGCTTGCTTTGTGAAATGGTCAACTGTTAAGTTAAAATGAGAGGTGAGCATTATCAGGCCCACTTGAGCCTCTTGTTTATAGGCAATATAGGCTGTTTAATAAATTTGAGTGAACTTAATTTTTTTGTAATTTCTTTTATGTATTACCCATTTTTACACTGTAAATGTCATGCAAAAGAAATGCTAATCAAATCTGTTCTAATAATGACATGGATTTGTTTCCTTTGTTTGCTGTCAGTAAGACATATTTACATCCCTTGATCAAGCCATCGTGCAACTTGTGAAGATGCTACACATAGCCATTTTAGCTAACCCTAAATCAAACTTTATCTTATAAAGCTTGATTGTATATGACCTTGTATTATTTTGAATGAATGAAAAGTGTATTTTTATGAATTAAAGAAAACAAAGGTGTAGAGTACACTTCATTAATGGAGTTAATATTACTTGTAATAGACAAAGGCAGTATAGTTGACATTCATTTGGTTCAATTGAAATATTTGTGCTTTAAAGGAATATATTTTTAATATATTCATATTTGTATTAATTTTTATTTATTAATATTATATTTAATATATTGGTGTACAAAATCAGCATATCAGGTCTTGAAAATCTTCCTGCTTCTTCCCAGTAATTGAATACAGTGATGAGAAGTTGGGGAAAGCCTGTGCCTTACTGGACAGTTGCCATAGTTTCCTACATAAATGTGATACTTATATCAAAGGGCAGCTGGTGACTGCAGAATTCTCTGAAGCAGAAATGATTCAAAGGTTAGTGTCAGTTTTTGTTGCTTAGTCAAATACTTACACAATCACATGAACATCAGAAAATAAACTATGCTACCTCTGAATCCAGTCTCTCAGAAAGACAAAAAATGTTTTTCCATCTATGTATCATATAGATTAGGGGAAGTAACTAAGTACCTCTTACAGAATTACTCTGGAGGCCCCATCTATATCCAGGATGTAAACTTTTGCACAAACTGTTGACAGTGCCTCCAGTAATTTATTATAATTTATCACAACTTTACAGCATACAACAATTTTTTTCATTGGTGTAATTAATCAAAAGGTTGATGTACCTGGTGTTAACAAAATTTATGCATTTTCTGGTGAATTTGCTCACATTTATTATATTTATTCCCAGTTGTTATTATTAATTTGAAACTGATTGATAATACACAAGTTTTCACAATTGTATTTATATTGTGCTGTTAAATTTTGGTCTGTTAAGGTCTTATTGTTGTATCAGTAGTGCAAGCTTTCCTGATTGAATAGTTTGAATATTTGGTGTCAAGTAAGTGCAAGAATGCATTCACTTCAAAATTGTTGGGAACAATCTTGAGACATGTTGTGCCTGCACGAAATATTCTTCCACTCACAAACTCAGCATGTGTTCATCATGAGCAGAAGACTTGTGGTCCAACATCATAGAAAGGCAGTTGAAGGGCTGTGAGAAAAGTGCACATTTGAAATTGCCTGAACATGAAGTGTTAAGTAACCATTTGCATTCGGAATCATTGGCAAGATTAAAGGGGGACATTAAAATGCCACTCCCAGCCCCATGAAGATACCCTGAATGGTACCTACAGCAACAGTTCTTTCTGTCCCCATGGATGCTACAGCAAGCAATTCCACATAAGCTCTGTTAGAATTATGGATGCTGTGCATAATACAACAAACTTTCTTTGAATTTTTGAATTGGAGGAAACTGGGACTATTTTATGCCAGTTTGGCAGCCCATTGGACATAAGCCCTACCCCTGCCCTAGCACTGACTTAGTTACAGGTTTTTGTGATTATATTCTGACTTTGTCATCTGGCCCATCATTGTTCTGTTTTGGCAGGTTTGACTAGATCATTTTGGACTGGCAAACTGCACATAACTTGGCACCAATGGCTAGCTACACCAAGAAGACCCCCCCTCTCAGGGCTGGACCAACCAACCATATCCATGAAGCTGACTTATGTTGCACCAGCATCACAGTTGGGGCCAGCCAGCCAGCCTGGCCTGCTTAACTACCCCAGACTGACATCCTCCAGCCAGACCATGCTCCATGCTGAAAATTACACTTCCATCTCTACCAGTATATCAGCAGGTGGTTCTGTTGTTATGAATGGTGATGACAAGTGTCATTACTGCTGTATAGAATGTTATACCTCTGGATGCAGAATTTACAGGTGATGGATAACCACCCTCCCCCATTGAAGAAGGGGATGATATGGACTTACCTGAACATTCCTTTCTGAGCATGGAAAGGAAAGGTCAGAGTTCATTTTTAAGACTGAAGCTGAAGATATCAACCAAATTTATCCTGTCAGAATGTCCTCCTCTTCCAGCAGTCAGTACCACATATGACATCAGGGCCTCAACGGACATTGATGAAGATAATGAACAGCTGTCCTTCAGGATCTTCCCAAAATCTGCTAAGATTGCTGAAATAATTGGATCTGTCTCAAATTAGATTCACAGCCATAGTAGTTCATGGGACTTTTCAGTGATTATGTTGCCTACAGCTTTCTAATCCTGCAAGTCACATACCAATGTTTATTATTTGGATGTGTGTAGTCTAAGATAAAGACATTACTGCCTTTAATGTGTCTGTTGTCCTCTGTTGTAATATGGTACTTTACAGTCACTATTGTGCTGGTGTGCCTTAAAAAAAATAGAGCTGCTACATACATGCCTAGCTCATTCATACCTTCTGATAGGTAAACCTCTAATCAGTAGATACCTACTGATAAGTTGTTGTTGTTGTGGGGCTTAACGCCATTTTTCAGATCACGATAGGCTATACATGGCGGCCAGTATTAATGGTGGAGGAAGAAACCGGGAAATTCCCGGAAAGAACCACCGACCCATGAGAAGCTACTGGCAAGCTTTCTCACATATCTACATTCGCCGAATCCTAGACTTGAACCCACGCAGACAGAGGTGAGATGGCAGTGATCCGTAATGGAGAGCGCTTTAGACCACTCGGCCACTTGGGGCCCCTACTGATAAGTAAACTGTTAATTAGTGCATACTTACTGAGAGGTAAACCTCTAATCAGTGCATACCTACTGATAAGTAAACCTCTAATCAGTGCATACATAACTGATAGGTAAACCTCTTATCGGTGCATACCTACTGATAGGTAAACCTCTAATCAGTGCATACCTACTGATAGGTAAACCTCTAATCAGTGCATACCTACTGATAGGTAAACCTCTAATCAGTGCATACCTACTAATAGGTAAACCTCTAATCAGTGCATACCTACTGATAGGTAAACCTCTAATCAGTGCATACCTACTGATAGGTAAACCTCTAATCAGTGCATACCTACTGATAGGTAAACCACTAATCAGTGCATACCTACTGATAGGTAAACCTCTAATCAGTGCATGCCTACTGATAGGTAAACCTCTAATCAGTGCATACCTACTGATAGGTAAACCACAAATCAGTGCATACCTACTGATAGGTAAACCTCTAATCAGTGCATACCTACTGATAGGTAAACCTCAAATCAGTGCATACCTACTGATTGGTAAACCTTGAATCAGTACATACCCTGTTTGTCTCCAGTGATAATAGAACATGTTCTTATCAAGGTTATCAACTTTTACCCTTTGAGACAGCTTTTTGATATGAACCCTATCTTTTATATTCTCACCTGTATATTTAATTTTATATTTTACATAATTTTAACATAATGACCATTTATATTTTATCTTATTGTATTTAAGGTTTATGTTTATTTGGAAAGGTTTATGTTAATAAACTTTTTCATGCAAATCATTTGCATATTTTTAATATTTTACTGTTGATTAGCACCATACAGCCATTATAGTGCTGATATGCCATTAATGCTAATACATGCATACATACTGCTGTAAGGTGAACAAACAAGTATTTCATGCTACGTTTAAGTTGGTCAGGAATGTTGTGTCGACTTCTTCCCTACTTGACCTGGCATCCCTTGTGATCTTTCACCTTGCTGAGAAGACAGAGAGATTATGCCTTGGAATCAGTATTGTCAGGATATTCAACAAATCAGCTCACCACATGATGGTAAATGCTCTAACAGCTTCTTGCAATGTTGATCTGGTAAGAAGATTCGCCGTCTTGCAATCTTGTCTTAACCTCCACCCCCATGCAGCAACCCTGCTCTCTCTCCCTTTCTGCCTCCCTCCTTGGGTTTCGGGGCTGAATTGAGGAGGTGAGAAAGCTGGTGATGCAGCAGTTGCAAATTTAATTGTTTGTGCAATGGCATTGACTTGCCATCTCTCTCACCTTCTGGTGACCATCCTGTGGGAGCATACTCCTTTTCTGCCAGACTTAGATCACCTGCTTTTTGACAAATAATTGCATTATTAAAGTTATTTTGTGGAGGCTCTAGATCTAGTTAATTAAATCTCCTCCACTTTCATTCTTCCCTTTAATGATGGAGATCCCAGGCGATCCTGTGAAAGCAATAAAAAAAATCAATCTTCACCCTCTCTCCTCAGTTGACCATTTCAGAGAAGCAAATTTGTAGGACCCAGGGTGTTCTCTCAGATACTCTCTGAGACACATGGAGAATGTCTGTGGCAGCTGTCAAAAGGTCTTTCTACTGGTTAAGGCAGAAAAGAAAAATAAAGGCACAAGTGACTCCTTGGATAAAGTAGTTTATAAGATCAAGATACTCTGAACTCTCACAGGATTAGGTATGACTCATGAAGATTTTGTCTAATGAAAATAGGAATGATTTACATGAGTTTGTCTTTTGAATGTAATGCCTCAGTTTGAGACACAGTCGAGTCATTTGGCTGGCTTCAGTTTATTCAACATGACCTTATAATTGAGAGAGTACTGAATCTCACTGAGTCACTGGTAGCTGCTCAAACAGTTAATGTGCCCCATTCATGACAGCACAACCTCAGCCCCAGGCATGAGTTTCAACCTTTTGCTGGATTTGCACAGAAATTTCATGCTTGTAAAGCAAAAGCAATATCCAGGATCCCACAGGGATCTCTTTTGTATGAGTAGAAACACATGATCTTCAGGATCCCACAGGGATCTCTTTTGTATGAGTAGAAACTCATGATCTTCAGGATCTCACAGGGATCTCTTTTGTATGAGTAGAAACACATGATCTTCAGGATCCCACAGGGATTTTTTTTTGTATGAGTAGAAACACATGATCTTCAGGATCCCACAGGGATCTCTTTTGTATGAGTAAAAACACATGATCTTTAGCTGAGCTGCCATCATGTTAAAGTTTATCCTTTTGGTAGAGCATTCATCGTGCTCCTTCAGTATGATGTGGGTAGAGGTTGGATGCTGAAGCATTTCCTTCTCTTCTTACCTATTTGCCTAATGTTTACATGATAGGGTAATGTTTACATGATAGGGTAATGTGTACATGATAGGGTAATGTTTACATGATAGGGTAATGTTTACATGATAGGCTAATGTTTACATGATAGGGTAATGTTTACATGATAGGGTAATGTTTACATGATAGGCTAATGTTTACATGATAGGCTAATGTTTACATGATAGAGTAATGTGTACATGATAGGGTAATGTTTACATGACAGGGTAATGTTTTTGATGGAGAAAAGAATTTGTTTTAGCAGTTTATGTTTCTCCAGTTGACAGCAGCAGCAATCATATAATTTTTAAGATTCAGTGTCAATACACCAACTCATATATATCTGCTCTGCAGAACCATTCTTTTTTTCGGAGGTCAGTTTAAGATATGCCGGTGAAATAAAGAGAATTTACATCAATGTATTTTCAAATTTAGTTGAATCATTAACATTTAATTTCTTAAACTAATGTTATAGGTTGTATGTATGTGTGCACCATATCTCTCTGTCTGTCTGCTTGCCTTCCTGTCTTATACTTTCTTGGAGATTGTGTGAAACCAATATCATTGTCATGTTACTTACATGTAATTTATTATAATTATCATCTTTTTCAGGTTAAATGAAACAAAGTCACAGGTTTTGACAGTGTTAGCAGATGATTTTAACACCAAGGATTGTATTGACGCTGTGATGTCTCTCATCAGTTACACTAACTCTTGCTTGAATAAGAGACCACAGGTATGAGCTATACATTTGACACTTCTAGTGTCCTTTGTTACTATCAATCCTATTCAACATGTAACAAAGTACTCATCAAATTACAGAGAAATTCTATTTTTTGTGGGTGCTAATTTGGTGGTTTCAGTTTCTCCTTTGACTACATTCCCCAATCACACTACATTAAGAATATTAGCCTGCTACCTTGCGAATCCAGTCCTACTAATAGACGAAAACTTTTTATCCTGTCTATTTTTAGATAGACAAAAGGCAGTAACTCTTGCCCATTACCTCCCCTTGATACAACCAGGTGTTGCCAGTTCTTAGCTTTGCTGATGTGCAGAGCAGACGTAGTACAATAGCCTCTGACATTCTAGCCATTTCTACATTCCGAGAGGCCCATCCATCATTTGTTTTGGAATTATTCTGTGGACTTATTGATCTCCTGCAAGTTGTTTGCATTTTTTTACAATTTCGGCCAATTTTTACTGATTTTGTTACTTAATTGGGACTTCGTCTTTAAGACCCTGTCCCACCAACACAAGGTCATTTTTTAGCTGAGGGTGAATTTTGACTTTTTCACTTACACTATTCATTGCAGAGCATGTATTAAAAAATTTTTTTTAGTACTGCTCAATATTTATGATTATATTATTAGTTTTCACGCTTTTTTGATAGTCTCATGGTTAATTGTTACTAGGCATGGTTCCTAAGTCCATTAGGGCCATAGGTTTATGATATGACACTTTCAGTTACCTGTTGGTTACAACGATTGTTTAGCATCTTAGTAATTTCAATACATTATTTATTTCAGCTTTAATTTGTTCTTTCTTTATGTTTAGTTTTATTGGATTGTCTTCAAAGTGTGCGAACTGCAAGAAATTCAAGGCTAGGGAGGATACTCATGACCCCTGCATTGTACGCATGAAGTGCACATCAGAATCACTTTGTAAAATATGCAGAGCTTGGGCTGAGAATACATGGACTACAGAAAGCAGCAAAGGGGAAGGAAAGGCAGTCAAAATCACGACAGGATAACACTGGTGTTCTCAGGCTCCACCTGAAATCCGCCTCCATGGCAAGCCTCCTGGGGGATGCTGGAGACCCCTCCCCCTCCAATGTTTGTCGGATGGAACCCACAGTCACAGCTATGTCAGGGGATAGTGAGGATTCAGGAGGGGATCAACCGTCATTGGATTAGATGCGTCGCATGGTCAGCAGACGACAATGCTACTCCTTTAGTCTGGGCAAATCTTTCCCATCATTTGCTTCTACAGATGTATTGGGGGAATATTCCCCCAATTATAGGCAGCCCACTGGACATAATTCCCCCCGCATGCCTGAGCATTACCTTCAGGCCTGTAAGTCGGGGTGCATGGGGTTCATGCCAGCCATCACTGGTCATCCCGACATAACCAGCCGTCCAACCAACACTGGCAGTCCAGCCATCTCAGCGTGGGGACCTGTTCATCAGAATGGTCCAACCAAACAGTTTATATGTGGATCTTAATGATAGATCCGTCTGTCTAGCTGAGTGACCGGCAAAATATCAATACTATACCGGCGATTTCAATAAGAAATTGGTCCATTCAGCCAGGTCTTTGGAGCAGATGGTACTGATGTTTGCCGGACTGACTTCATACTAACCGGCAGTGCTGGCAGTGCGGGACTTTCAATTACTCATGGCCTACCCTCAAGGGAGAGTTCATGACTTTGCCAAATACAACCTAGTGGAGTTGGCAATGCCACCCAGCACAGAGCTTCAAGCTGAACCCAATGAGGACCTGGTGCACAGAGAGTGTGATGAGTCAGTGACAAATCCATTTTATTCTGATCTGACTATGGAGTGGACTGAATTCAGCTTTCAAGCCACCATCGAGGAAATTTATTGGGTGTTGGCCATTTTGGAATGCCCTCCATCCCCTCCCACTTCACAAAACTAGAAAGTCAAGGCATTGACTGATACTGGGGAGGAGAAGGAGATGACATCTTTTAGGGTCCTTCCGCAATCGGCGAAGATTAAATAGATTAACAAGCGGCTTTCGGGTTGGTTTGGAGACCCAGGCAACTCTAAGGCGTTCTTCTCGGAAAGCCAGGTTCCAGCAGCCTTCTCCTCTTGCTGGTATCGGACACACTCCAATGCCTTCAGTACGAACCTTTGGGTGTTTGACAAGAATTTGGTAGCCATCCATAATGTCAGCTCCATTGTATTACAAAGTGGATAAAAATGAGTTCCATCCCATGTCGAAGCTTGTTTGAAACATAGTGGCAACATCTCCATGTTGGATTTGACCTCATTGGCAATCTTCCAACTCACCGATCAATCCAACAGTAGCCATGCATGGGAGGCAATGGCCAGGATAGCTCAGGTCCTTAACCAAGCAGCTCACCACACTATGGTTAATGCCTTGACAGCTTCTGCCAATTTAGACCTAATCCAGTGAGATGCATGTCTGTGGTTGGCATCACATAAACCATACACTTGCTTTGTTGACAACCCTGTTTGGGTCTCCATTGCAGTTTGGAAGAAGGATTGATGATATTCAGAGGCAGGCAGCCCCTCCAACTCGCTGCATCCCCCGCACAAGCATTTGAACCTTCTCAGCCCCGCCAATGCAAAGGGACGCTCAGGGGCCCAGAAATGGGTTTCTCCCAGCCTGATGTGCCCCAATACCGATCCCAACCCAGTGCCAGGAGGCAACAGCCTACTCAACATAGGAGGCATTCTTACGGAGGCAGGAAGAAAGTCTTTCTCATCCTTCAAGCATCCCGACCACAACATTGACATACCCCACCTTCCCCTCCCCACCACTGCCTGTAGACAGCCCACCCATGGGCGGCCATCTCCTGTGCTTTTGAGCTCACAGATCTCCCTCTTCCCACACAATGTGTGGGTGATCCAGATCATTTGGGAGGGGCTTTTGGTTTCATTCATCCAAACCCCCCTCTTCCTCTTCCATCCTAATGGAAGTTCTGGCAGATCAGGAGAAGGATGCCTTCAGCAGGAGATACATTCACTCCTCTTAAAGCAGGCAGTGGAGATTGTGCAAAAACCACAATCTCTGGAGTTTTATTCAAGACTGTACCTGATTTGAAAAACGAATGGCAAGCTCAGACCTATCATCGATCTGAGTCACCTCAATAGATTCATCAGTCCTCCAAGGTTCAAGATGAAGACATCGAGGTCTATCCGCCTCTCTATCAAACGGGGTAAGTATGCCATCAGTCTTAACCTGAAAGACGCATACTTTCATGTCTCTATCCACCCCATCTGATTCAAGTTTCTCCTTTTCGCTTACTGCAACACATTCTATCAATTTACAATTCTTCCCTTTGGCCTCAACATTAGCCCCTAGGCTTTTACTCAGATTATGGATTGCGTTGTCTCCCTGTTCCAGTCGACATCATCTACAATGACAGCAGCCTACCTGGACAACATCCTCCAGAAACACGTAAAAGTTCTACCCAGCTCCAAGGCAGGAATGATCTTCTTTCTCTTCTGGCTCATCTTGGCTTTCTAATGAACTGGGCAAAGTCCCACCTCCGTCCATCCCAGAACTTTGTCAGTCTGGGTATGGAGTTTTTAGCCAACCGGAATCTGGTGCAGCTTCCTCATGTTCAACAGAATTGTCGAACTGGTCAAGCCTGTGTCTGAAAGAACTTGGATTTCAGCAAGAGAGTTCTTGTGACTCCTCAATTCATTTAATGCTGTGGCAGACCTATTCCTGCTCAGTTGCCATTTTATGTGCCGCTTACAGATGTTGTTGCTGACTCAGTGGTGCCCCTTTTCAGGTCTCCTTGATCAAACCATGCATAGAGGACAAACAGTTGGCCCTGATCAATATCAATCTATGATATCGGACACATTCAAACATCATGGCAGATGTGACATCGGGCATGATAAAGACCTATCAGATCTTTTTGCCAATTTTGATCTCCAGTGACCAAAATCCATAACATTATTTCCCAAATGGGACTTGTCCTGGGTTCTAACATGGCTCAACTCAAGCAAGTTCGAGCCCCTAGCCCACACTTTGCTAATGTTTCTATCATACAAGACATGTTTCCTGATAGCTTTAGCTCCTGCATGCAGGATCAGTGAGTTACATGCCCTTTCAGTCACCTAAACTATTTTCAGTTCAGATCAGATGGTTCGGTAGTTCTCCTAACACAACCAGGCTTCGTAACCAAAAACTGGTTACCATCCATTGGTAACCAATGAGTTGTTATCTGCCCCCTCTCTTCCATAGACAAGTTGAGAGAAGCAACCATGCAAGATCCTGTCCATGCCCTCAAGCACTACTTGAGACGTACAGAGACAAGTCATGGCATGCGCAAATGCTTCTTCCTACAGTGAAGGCTGGAAAACAGGACATCGTCCCTCAAGCCCTTGCTTCTTGGGTTATACGTTCGGAGTCACCTCATAAAGATTACAGCTCATGAGATTAGAGCCATCTCTGTGAGCTTCACTTTTGAATGCAACATTTTGATCCAAGATATTGTAGAAGCTGTTGGCTGGCATGCTGAGTTAACCTTCTTGAGCTTTTACCTCAGAGATTTAGCATCGCAGAGACAAACTTTGGATATGGTTGGGCTGGTGGCAGCAGCACAGATGGCCACCAGACCGAACTTGATCAATCAACACAGCCTGTTAGCTTCACTGGATTCGCCAATGAAAATTTTTGTAGGTGAGAAGATTTCAACTTGATCTCCTCAACCATATATAAGAGTCCCAGGTCAAGGGATCCTGGGCTGTGTTGCCTGTGCCATTAGGAGAATGGGTTAGCTTTCATATGGGGAATCCAGCCACTAATCCCCAGCAGGATACCCAAGGTTGAGGTCAGATACTCAGCATCCCCTCCTCTTCTTGCTTATTCTCCTAATGTAATGTGATTGGGGAATGTATTCAAAGGAGAAAGCAAATTTTTAAGTTAATTATGTTTCTCCAAGAATACTTACCCAATCACATTACCTAAAAACCCTCCCAACCACCCTGCCATGCGAGCAGCCACATTAATGTCTTGCACAGCTAAAAGCTGGTGACACCTGCTGGTATCAAGGGGAGGTAAGGGCAAGAGTTACTGCCCTTTGTCTATCTAAAAATAGACAGGATAAGACACTTTTTGTCTTTTAGTAGGGCTGGATTTGCGAGGTAGCAGGCTAATATTCCTAATGTAATGTGATTGAGTAAGAACTCTAAGAAAAACAATTTACTTAAAAATTTGCTTTCTCCCAATGACAAATTTAAAGGCCCAATTAATAACAATGCTTTTGTGGAATATCAATTTAAGTAAAAATCCAGGTCTAATAATAATCAAAAACTTCCTTCAGAATTCAATAAAATTTAAACTGAACATTTCATGAAAATTGGATGAGAAATGTTAATGTTATGACAACTCGAATTTGTATTTGTTGTATGCAGTTAAATCTGTCTTAAATGATTACACAAATTATAATGCATGGATTGATTTATTATATAAAAGCATTGTTGGGATTGACCACCTGCAGAATGCAACCAGTGACCACAATTTCTTGGCAAAATATGCATTTTGACACTGCTTTGAATGACTGCATCACAAAAACAACCACTGATCTTTATTTGTTTATTTGTAACCACAACTACTTAAAAAGTAAAGACTTCTAAACAAAAATAAAATAAAATTAGGCTGGCTACTGGTTTCTGAAATTGTACAGGTCATGCATGTAGTGTCACATGTCATAGATTGTAAACCAGACTAAAGTACATGAAAATTGTAAAAAAATAACACTTAGATTGGTCCCTTAAATACTTGTACATATAATTATGGAAAGTAGCCACATAGGGATCAGTAACCGGGGGTAAATAACACTATGAACAAGTGTAAACCAGACTAAAGTACATGAGAATTGTTAAGAAATAACACTTAGATTGGTCCCTTTTAATACTTGTACATATAATTATGGAAAGTTGCCACATAGGGATCAGTAACCAGGGGTAAATAACACTATGAACAACTATATCATGAGAACAGAGACGAACAATGCTGACCTTTATTTAATCCTTTGTAACCACGACTGCTAATAAATAAAGACTGTTCTGAACATAAAACAAACAAATAAACCAGAAACAACAAGACTGGTTACTGGTTTGAAAATTTTTCAGGTAATACATGTAGTATCATTTGTTATAGACCAGCCTAAAGTACATATCATTAACTGCTGTTGTAGTGCTGAAGTCGTTGTATTGGTTGCATAAAATTGTTTGTCTTTGGAGTTGATCTGTAACACCTGGGATGAAGGAGGTATTTGTCTTTGTCGTTAGTACCAGAAAGTGAGAATCATTTTCCAGATTTGATTGTCATTGTTAAAGGATTGCATTGTTTGTTACTTTATTTTGATGTCACAGTGATTGCAACCCACACATCAAACCATCATGTGTACACCTTAGTACAGCTGGTTACATCCTTTGTTGTCAGTGAATTAAGCCTTTGACTTTTTATGTTGCTAAATAAATTTATTCTGTTTCTGGATGAGTTAATTATGCATATTTTTTTAATTTATTGGTACATATACATTGTCTCTTTATTTCCTCAAAACCTGATCAAAACTACTATGGTTGTCATTATCTCTGAAAATGTTAATTCGTAGCACCTTAATATCAATTGCAGAACCCCTCACTGAAAAAGAAATAAATTCAAACATTGATGGAAAGAATTAATGTAATTAATAGATATGAAAATGGGGAGACCATATGGAAATAAATAGCAGCCAGTTGAAATGTTAGTAAATTTTAAATTCAGGGCTTTATAAAAGACAATAAGTCAATTAGAAATGAATTAATGTTTAAATATAAATGTGATTAATGTTTAATGATAGATGTATATATCACTTGCTATATAAAATGGTGAATGCATGCAATATTTTACAAGAACTCGGAATAGAGAATACAATGCATATACAATGACTGGGGGTATTCTTCCTTCTTAAACAGAGTTGAATTTCAACCTCGGAAACTAGGCGTTTTATTTTACAAATCTGTTGACCGCTATGGTGACCTAATGGTTATAACATCTGCCTTGGATGCAGGAGATAGTGGGTTCAAATCCCACCAGAGTCATATCAAAGACTTATAAAAATGGTACTAACAGCTGCCACGCTAGGCGCTCAGCATTAAGAGGCTAGTGTTAGGACTGGTTAGCCTGGTGTCAGGATAATGTGACTGGGTAGGGCATGATGCTATGTGTCTGCAGCATGATGCCTCAGTGCTAGACATCACTATAAACTGCCACACTGCAGACATCATAGTGATATTACTGAAAAATTGTTATAGCTTCATTAAAAATCCAAATCACACACACACACACACACACACACACACACACACACACACAAGCCTGTTATGAGAGACCACCTGTCTTGAGAGATAGTTTTTTGTTGGCAGAGGGGGTGGCCTCTCAAGACAGGTTTTGCTGTAGTCTCAATCTTTAGTGTGTTGGAACTGTTATATAGCAATCAAGATAATACTTCTGTCATTCAACATGAAATCCCATTTACATTTGAAGATCACATGTACATGTATTAGCATATGAAATCGATTCTGATTTACTCCTTTTCCTTTACAAGTTATGTAACACCCAAAATTTTGTTTTAATGATGTTTAAACCAATATTTTGCAAGTGGTCTGCTCGTTTTCACTTCATTCAGTTACCATAATTATTTTCTCCAGTGTTAAAATTTGTCTTTGTAGTTGGAGGTACTTCCGTTGTTATTAAGGTACTAAGTGTTAACATTATTAGTGCTCAGTTGTAATATCGACTGTAAAGACAGTTTTGACTTGGCTTTGGGAAAATATGAAAAATCTATATATGTGCAATGCATATATAACAAATAATGAAATTAAACACTATAAGCATGCCTAAAAAATTTCAGATATTGGTAACCAGCCTATTCTTTTTTAGTTGTTGTTGTTTTTAGAATGGTATTAGTGATCATTATTACAGGCTTAAATAAAAGTCAATGGAGTTTATCCCTGTTTTTGCGATGTGGTCATTCATAGCAGTGTCAGAATGCATATTTTGCCAAAACATAGTGGTTGCTGGTCACGTTTAGCAGGTGGTCGATTATGACAGAGTGTTTATATAATAAAATCGAACCGTGCATTACGATTGTGGTTGGAAATGACAGGTGGTCTCTCATAGCAGAGGTCGCTCATAACCAGTTTTACTGTACTAACAAAAATGTTATATTTTGGCAAAACCACAAATTCAGAATTGATATCCATAAAAAAATGAATTCACAGTAAATATCTCTTTTTTCAGGCAGGACCTGCTTGTCGATCTCCTAGTGCTGTAGCAGCAGTTAGTGTTTATGTACATAGAATTTTAGGTCAGCTCGGAGTTGCTCTTGGGGGAAGCAAGGTAGTGAATTTTTTATAAAGAATTCTTTTTAAAACTTATAATTTTGAATGAACAAAAGCATGTATGATTAATTTTAAGTTTGGTATTGATATGTGCAGACATCAGCAATAGTCTTTTGGTGTCTTAATCTTGTTAAATTTCAATGCAATTGTCATTTTCATAGTATGAATTCTAACTTCATTCACCTTATGTTATAGACAGCAGTGTTTGGTCAAAGGAAGCAAGGATGTACCATATTAGAGCATGTGATATTTACTTCATTGTTTTGTATTCTTGTTTACTTAGCAGTGTGTTTGAGTGTTGATATGTATGTTTCTGTTGGTTTTTTTTTTACACCTTTTTTTAACTCATGAAAATGTGTACATTGTGAGACATTGGTATAAAAAAAGGTGAAAGCAAACCATTGCATGATTAAACATTATTACTTTGCACCAGATATGCATTTTCTTGATCGAAGACAATTTTAATCTGCTGGGGCACAAATTACACAGGCATTTGGGAGATGGATGGTGCTAATAAATGATAAACTTACAGAGCATTGAAATAGTCATGCACTTATCCCTGTGAATGAAAGCTGAGGTTTCCAAATGAAATATTTTCATTGTTCTCATTTTCATTGTTCTGTGGAAACTTGATGATTAGCTTGCAAGTATATAAAGAATTCACTTCAAGACTTGTTGACAGTGTGGAGGGAGATTAGTAAGGAATTTTATAATCATTTTAAAATGTAGTGATGTGCATTGTGGTTTACTGTTGGTAATATATGTTTTAAAAAGTATTTTTCTTTGTCATTAAGGAGCAAGTCACACTTGAATCAAATTCCAAAATTTCAGACCTGCTGACTCTTATCTTTCATTTATAGTAGACTGGGCAGACATGCCACTTTTACAGAAAGACTCCGGGAAGATATATAGCAGAATTTGTATTTGTGGCAAGTAGAGTTGTGTTTGATTGGCCCATTATGCTTTCTTGAAAGGGGTTGGGGGAGGATTGTGTACCTTTTATTCACCCATTTGTCTGTTGTAAATTTATTAATATGAATTTCTCTGATACTATTTAAACTAGAGGAAAACTGGGCTTGTATAGGAGTTTCTTTTGTTCGGTTCATGCTGTTGAAACATTAAGAGTTTTTTTTATTTTAACAGGCAACAGCATGTGCTGATGATACAGAAAGGAATTTTAATTATGTAATGGATTCACTTGTACATTTTCGTAAAACTGTCAGAAATTATGCACTCAGTCCAACTGAATATGGTAAGTACAACATGTCAATTTGTAATGAAGGAACAAATTGTATTCTTTTATTGAACTTCCTACATGATGATCGATGTTATTTTTTTGTATAGTATGCCATCATACAGTATTGGGATCATATGGGTTTTATTTTTTGGTATCACTGTTCAGTGAATCCCATCGTGTGTTAAACCCTCACTGGATGGGAGTCCAGGCATTTTTAACCCTTTTCATACTGAGTGGGAGTCCAGGCATTTTTAACCCTTTTCATACTGAATGGGAGTCCAGGCATTTTTAACCCTTTTGATACTGAATGGGGGTCCAGGCATTTGTAACCTTTAATACAAAAGCCCAGTCAGAGAGGGATTTGTGTAGAACTGGAAATTTGTTCAGTCTTTGACCTGTCAGCATGAGAGAATGCAGTGATGTTGGTCAATGTGGTTACAAGACAAGTTTTTAAAAAAAATTTTTAAGGTTACATATGATTTTAAAAAGCATACAATTTTCTTTTTAAAAATAAATTTTTTCGTTGAAAATTTTTAGATATAAAACATTCAGTTGAAAGTTAAGTAAACTAAAAGAACATGCTTCACATTTTTTTATTCCTTACTTTCAATGCAATTTTTCTATCAGCAGTATAAATTTTATCTCCTATTTGTAAGTGTGTGAAATGTAAACTCTAATATAAAACTAACATAGATTTATCAGGTTTATTTGGTTTGATTTCCAGAAATGCAGTAAGTTTTATGATATTATACACACTTCCAACATTGGTATATGAGTAAATTCTATTACCACTAAAGTTGTCAAAATATCCAGTTAGCTTGAAAACATTAAAGTCTTCATCATCATCAATCTCTGAGTCACAAATAGCAACTTACTAGTTACCATCTGCTCAGTTCATTTTGATATAGCAAGATCATGATCCCCACTGCCTAAATTATGAATTTCCTTAAAAAAACTGTTTATATTTTCATAAAAATCAGCATGCACATCACAGCCAGAACTTGCTGTTTCAGTACTGTCTGCAGTTTTGATCAGTTTTGAAATCAAAGTTTCCCCTAACCAAATATCATCTCTCTTCATTTTGTCGAAGTCAAGATGACAATTTGCACTGCCTAAAATGCCAATTTTCTGCACAAAGTTGTCTGTATTTTAAAACAATTTGCATCCACATTACTGCCATCACCTGCTGCTTCTGTGCCTTCCTCCATGTTGATCTCACTTGTTAAAACTCGTTTTTTGAAATCAAATTTTCAAATAACCATTTATTTAAAGCTCTTCATTTTGATGAAGTAAAGATAATGAACATGCTGCCTAAAGTGTCAAGTTTCCACACTAAATTGTATATATTATCAACTAATTCAGCCAACACATCACTTCCATCACCTGCTTCTTCTGTACTCACCACCGTTTTGATCTTTGTACATTAAAATTCAGATTTTAAATTAAATTGTACCAAGTCTTTTTTAGACTCATGCTCACAATGCAAGATATAGCATTTGTGTACCTTCTACTTTTATTTCCATCTTTTCACAAGAGGACAGGTATAATAATGACACATTACAGGTTATATGCACACTTTAACAAAGTGGTAGACACACTGTTGTGAACATATGACTGGAATCATATCCCAAATAAAAAGGTAATGTACAACTGGAATCATATCCTGTTGTTAATGAGTTAAAGCATTGATCAAATTTCATTTTAATATAAACTTTAGCTGTATCAGCTTTTGACTTCATCAGGAGAAAGATCTTGATCAATAAAATTAAAATCTTGTGTCACTCAGAGTTCTTTATTTTTGAAATTCTTGGTAGCAATAATTTTCTGCCTTACATTTCAAAGATTGCAAAGCCACAAAAGAGTTGCTGCTTTTTTCTTTGCATTTCAAACCCGGCACCTTATACAGAAACATGTATTAAGGTAATGCAGTATGTCATATTCAGAAACATGTATTAAGGGTAATGCAGTAAGTCATATACAGAAACATGTATTAAGGGTAATGCATTATGTTGTATATAGAAACATGTATTAAGGGTAATGCAGTCTGTCATACACAGAAATATGTATTAATGGTAATGTAGTATGTTGTATATAGAAACATGTATTAAGGTAATGCAGTATGTTGTATATAGAAATGTATTAAGGGTAATACAGCATGTTGTATATAGAAACATGTATTAAGGGTAATGCAGTATGTCATACACAGAAATATGTATTAAGGGTAATGTAGTATGTTGTATATAGAAACATGTATTAAGGTAATGCAGTATGTTGTATATAGAAACATGTATTAAGGTAATGCAGCATGTTGTATATAGAAATGTATTAAGCGTAATGCAGCATGTTGTATATAGAAACATGTATTAAGGGTAATGCAGTATGTCATACACAGAAATATATATTAAGGGTAATGTAGTATGTTGTATATAGAAACATGTATTAAGGTAATGCAGTATGTTGTATATAGAAACATGTATTAAGGTAATGCAGCATGTTGTATATAGAAATGTATTAAGGGTAATGCAGCATGTTGTATATAGAAACATGTATTAAGGGTAATGCAGTATGTCATACACAGAAATATGTATTAAGGGTAATGTAGTATGTTGTATATAGAAACATGTATTAAGGTAATGCAGTATGTTGTATATAGAAACATGTATTAAGGTAATGCAGCATGTTGTATATAGAAATGTATTAAGGGTAATGCAGTATGTCATACACAGAAATATGTATTAAGGGTAATGCAGCATGTTGTATGCCAAAAGGTATTAAGGTTAATGCACTAAGTTGTATGAACTAAAGTCAAGTGAAATAAGATCAATTGCAATGATGAAACTAAATTGAGCCCCAAAATGGGATCAATGTCCATTATATTGGGAACTGTGTTATCCTGAGGGGCCTTATAGAAAAAGAACAATAATAGCTACATCGAAAAGATCATTCTGGTTTGAATTTTTCATTAGCATATTACATAATATCTCATATATATAAAACAGGCCTTTGTGGGTTTTTTATAGCTCATCCTCTTCTGTGGACAGGAAACTTGTATACACTCAAAATAGGATATGATGTGTCCTAATATACACATTAGAAGTACATTTACAGTGAATGGCAATTAGCTGTAAACAAGTAATTCCTGATGGAGTCATAATATATACAGTAGAAGTCTATTTACATTGTATGGCAATTTGCTGTAAAAAAAAGAGTAATTCCTGATGAGTCAAAATATATATAGTAAAAGTCGATGTACAGTCAATGGAATTTTGCTGTAAACAAGTAATTCCTGACGGAGTCATAATATATACAGTAGAAGTCTATTTACATTGTATGGCAGTTTGCTGTAAAAAAGTAATTCCTGATGGAGTCGTAATATATATATATATAGTAAAAGTCCATCTACAGTCAATGGAATTTTACTGTAAAAAGTAATTCCTGATAGAGTTGTAATATATATATATATAGTAAAAGTCCATCTACAGTCAATGGAATTTTGCTGTAAAAAGTAATTCCTGATGGAGTTATTACACATACAGTAGATTTCCATTTACATTTTATGGCAATTTGCTGCAAAAAAGTAATTCCTGATGCAGTCATAGTATATGCAGTAGAAGTCCATTTACAGTGAATAGCAATTTGCTCTAAGCAAGTAATTTCTGATGGAGTCATAATATATACAGCAGAAGGCCATTTACAGTGAATGGTAAAATGCTGTAAACAAGTAATTCCTGATGAGGTCATAATATCACAACACTGACAGTTGTTCCCAGGGTTTACATGCAGGGAAAAGCTGGCACTCCCATGCTGAACTATACTGTCTCAGTACCTGCTGAATGGCTATCAATTGTCTCTTTGCACACAGATATTATCTGTTGGGCATTGCTGGTTCATGCCAATTTCTGAAATTTGTCTATACCTCAATTGTCTATGTTTCGTACATCTAGTTTGGATATACAGGTGGATAGTACATCACTGTAATGTTAGAAAGTTATGGCATGGTTATGGTTTGCTTAAGAGGACATTTTGAACATTTAGGGTTTGGATAAAATACATCTGCTTTAATTGACAAGAATAAAAAATATTAGTCATTATCACACATTTATTCTTGGAGTGTTTTGCAGGTGCTACCTCATCAGAAAGTGATCAGCAAGACATGTCTTCCAGAAAGATGAAACCATTGTTACAGGCATGCGATGAGTTAAGGAAAGACCTCTCAATGATAAACATCAATGTCCATGTAAGTTTTCAAAATGAGGATTGCTTAATTTTTCTTGGACTGAAGTATTGTGTTTACAAGTGTAATTTTTCAAAAAGAAGATTGCTTATTTTAACTAATCTTCAGTATTCAGTCATGTAAATTTTCAACAGAAGATTGTTAAATTTTCGCAATACAAAGATACTATATTGACCTGTGTAGTTTTCAGACAAATGGTTTATTAAATTTCACCAGACTAAACTATAGTATTTATTTGTGTAATTTTTCAAAAAGAAGATTGCTTAATTTTCACCAGATTAAACTACAGTATTGACCCATGTAATTTTTCAAAAATTTCAATCCAAGCTTGAAATCCCCAAACCCTGTAACCTCAAAATTTGAGTAAATCCTGAACTCTTTTTTTCAAATTAGAAAGGTTTCCATATATTATAGAAATGTTTTATGTCAGGCTCAAGAAATTAAGACAGAATACTTTCCAAATGTGCATGCATGGAAATTATGAAAGGTGAATTTTAAAAAATAACTGGAATATCTCATATATGCAAGACATGTCTGACATGGCTGAGTTTTTGACTAACGACAAAATACCCACATTGGACATTGAAAGTTTCAGACAGGATAAAGTAATTGTTTCAACTTAAATTTGACCTATTCATATATGCAAGATGACCATTGCAACAGGTGTAAAATTGTCTTGGGTCTTTTATAAACAGACGAATATAACGCCTATTGGGGAATTAGCCATGCCTTATAAGCCCAGCAACTATACTCTTATATAAGCCCAGCATCTATACCCTTATATAAGCACGGCATCTATACCCTTATATAAGCCCGGCATCTATACCCTTACATAAGCCCAGCATCTATACCCTTATATAAGCCCTGCATCTATACCCTTATTAAGCCCAGCATCTATACCCTTATATAAGCCCGGCATCTATACCCTTATATAAGCCCGGCATCTATACCCTTATATAAGCCCAGCATCTATACCCTTATATAAACCCGGCATCTATACCCTTATATAAGCCCGGCATCTATACCCTTATATAAGCCCAGCATCTATACCCTTATTAAGCCCAGCATCTATACCCTTATTAAGCCCAGCATCTATACCCTTAGCCTATGGGCATTATCTGCATGAAAGTGAAATGTATAATAAGATCACTAACTAGGTTAAATTATCTGAAAAAAAAGTTCTGATTCAAAGTATTTGAGAAAGAAGAACAGTTGCAATGTGTTAGATGAGCACTAAACAAGCTGTACCTCAGCAGCATTTAACAAAGGCATGGACATTATCAATGACATTCATGCATGTTGTTATAGAACTTTGTTATGTGTTTTAACAGCATGTTTTGTACCATTGTTTATCAAAGTTCTACTGTTTATTGATGTAAAACTTTTCAGTGAATGTTCATACATTGACAAGTTTTACTTTGACTTGAGCACCATTGTGAGTGCCTACTGTAAACACTTGCATTGCTTAGTTATCATACTCTCCTGTCATACTCTTCATATGGTGGAAATAGTACTTTCTGAAGAAAGGGTGGAGATGAATGATTGTGAAAACTAAAAGTAATAGCAATTGCCCCATCTTATTGTCAATTTGGTACCCAATCTGCTTTTATATTTTATTACCTTTATCTTTATTTCATGTACCTTTTACAGTTTAAACATCTTTACTTGTTTCAGGTTTTACTACGTATTTACATTTATTTGAAGAGTTTATCTTCAAGAAGGTGTTTTTCTGGACTTCTCGATCGTTTTTAGAACTTACCTTTTAATTGGTGCTAAGTGTCCAATATTGTACAGTGCCAAAGTGACTTGTGTCATCTGTTGTGTCACCAACCACCATGCTTATGCAGTGCACTAGTGCTTTATGTTGTCTGTTGTCACCAACCACCATGCTTACACTAGTGCTTTATATTGTCTGTTGTCACCAACCACCATTCTTATGCAATGCACTAGTGCTTTATGTTGTCTGTTGTCACCAACCACCATGCTTACACTAGTGCTTTATATTGTCTGTTGTCACCAACCACCATTCTTATGCAATGCACTAGTGCTTTATGTTGTCTGTTGTCACCAACCACCATGTTTATGCAATACACTAGTGCTTTATATTGTCTGTTGTCACCAACCACCATGCTTGTGCAATGCACTAATGCTCTATGTTGTCTGTTGTCACCAGCAACCATGCTTATGCAGTCCACTAGTGCTTTATGTTGTCTTTTGTCACCAAATACCATGCTTATGCAATACACTAGTGCTTTATGTTGTCTGTTGTCATGAACCACCATGCTTATGCAGTGCACTGGTGCTTTATGTTGTCTGCTGTGGCAACAACAAAAGTGAGGAACGTAATACATCTGGATGTAGACCATTTATGATATTTGACTAAATGTTGAAAGTATGCAACCCTCTTTCATTTGCTCTCTAATGTACCTTGGTGTCACCATTACTTTTATTTTGTTTTTATTTTATCCACAGCATAATAGGGAGTGTAGTCAAAAAATAAAATGTACTTCAAATTTGTGGATGAAGCAGAGCCTGGGTGGGCAGTTAGGGGGGGTCTAGACTGATACCGTTTTAAATTGAGCAACATGTGCAGCACTCATGTACTTGCAAAGCAGATAGAGTAATGAAACATTAAAGATGTGATTGTTGTTGTTGTTGTTGTTATGATTTATTATTATTATTATTATTATTATTATTATTATTATTATTATTATTATTTCTCTTTTCATTCTTAGGATTATGGTCAAGAATCGTCATGGAAGCTGTTGGAGGGTCACTCAACTTCAAAAATAAAAACTTCTTCAGTCCCAAAGAAAAAGAAAGAGCAAGCTGGAAGTTGACAAAATTGAGAACTCTTAGTAGCATTTAATCAGTCATGTCTGATGTGCCATTGGCAAAGAGAAGCTAATGTGCTCATGAAATGGGAGATGCTGGAAATCAGTTTAGAAAACAGTGGGGATTGGAAATGATTACTGTAGAATTTATCATAACAACATCAGGGACACTTTTCTCATGTAGCTGATGTAATCACAAATTTGATTCACTTGTTTGCACACTATAAGAAAGAACCAATAAAAGTCTCTGGCAATATGCCCATGCTTCAGAATGATGTATCCCTCATCTTTAAGAAAAAGCTAGAGATTGAATGTGGGCATTTCTGAATTAAAATTGGTCCATTTTTATGTCCGAAAGGCAACTAAATATATGAGGCGTATGAAAATCATATTGTAATACAAGTCTCAGCTCTAATGAGAAAAATGTTGGAGGCCTTTATATGTTGGAGGATTTGAGATTAGTATAAAATGCAGGAGTCTTCAGCAAATGTTATAGATATACTAGATATCCACCGCATTACTGAAGTACCAGGCAGTTTGTGGACTTTACCTTTTTCACCACTGTGGAATTTCAGATTGTACATGCATTTATTCAATCCATTTGTCTATCCATCAAAACCCAATTCTGGGCCCAAAACGGAGTATTTCATTTATTACATTATCTCATTAATGAGTCCAATCCATGCATAATAGTGAAGTATTATTGCATCTGATTGGTATAACTTGTTACTACTTTGGAAACTGTCCACATCATAAGTTTATAATTCTGTTTGATCCAGTTCAGTAATCTTGGTGAATAGACCTAAATCATTTTATTATCAGCAAGAGCTGCACTGTCTTATTATTGAAATTCAGTACAGTTAGAAATTGTTCTCAAATCGTATGCAACATAATCAGTTTCTTCCCTTTAAAATACTTGTCTTCTGTGTAAACATGGGAAGTAACCCCTTGCAAAAAAGTATGCAAACCAGACAATTTTTTTTGTAGAATACAAGATGTATAAATTTCAATTAAATGATTTATAAAAATTAGCAAAATAATGCACCTGAGAGATTAAAATGAATAATTTGTCATTTTTAAATGAAGAAAAGTGTAAAGTATGTATCTCTGCACACGTTAATAAAATTCAACACAGAAATTAGTTCTTAAATTGCTGCAATATGATCTCTTTTTCCCTTCAAAATATCTGTCTTCTATCTAAAGAAAGCAGGAAAAGTAAACCATTACAAAAGATTATGCAAACCAGATAAGACAGTTTTATTTTGGAATGAAGGATGTATAAATTTCAATTAAATATAGTTTTAAAAAAATGAGCAAATTAATTCACCTTAAGGATTAAAATGAATCTTATTATAATTTTGAACTGAAGAAGAAAATATAAAATAAGAATATTGTTAGAGAAAATGTACCATTGCTTGCTTGCATAAACTAGGTGCACTGTTGTAATTAAGGATGATCATTTCTTTTCAAACTTACAGACATTTGTTTGCAAGTAATTGTTTTTATTTAATCTAATAATGATTTTGCTCCATTAAAAATGTAAGTTTTGGGGTAAAATCCACATCTTAAGTTTATAATTCTATTTGCTGATAATTATTTCTAAAAATTTTGCCATGTTTAAAATTCGTATGCATTTTCAAGCAAGTTTGATATATTTGATGAATAGATGTGACTATTTCTTGTCTTGACATCCTTAAGTGCCAGAAATGTTTTGCTATTTTTTGCTATCACATGTATTGTGCATTATTTTAGATGTTCAGTGCCATTAAATATTTTTATAAAACTTACAGTTTGTATTTTTAACTTTTAAGAGAAAAGAGTATCCCAGTATGTTTTCTTTTGAAACACTTCCAGATTTAATGACCAGCTTTAATGAAACCCATGGCCTTAACAAAAAACAATATAAACATGTGAATTGTAATTTCTGTTAGTGTAAAAGTCATGTGGCTCTTTAGGTCTCAGAATACACTGTCGTCTGTTAATAACACTTTTAAAAGATCTTGGATGACATCAGTTATGAACAACAGATTATGCATATTAATTACATCTTTATTTTTAGAAAGAATTTTTATGAAAATGTAGTAAAATAGGTAAAAGAGCATGGTATAAGAAGATAATTTGGTCATGTTCTTTCAGTATTACATAAACCTACTGTAAGCCAGGTGAGTGATACCAGATCCAGTTGGGTAGTGCTTCAAAAAAAATTGTTTTAGACACAGGCCCAGGGCTGGTGACTTAAACAAACTCACAAGCCCTGGCCGAAATTCCACAAGCCCGGACTCCAATTTCCACATGCTTAAACTTTTATCTTTTTTTCCTTGTCACACATGTTGCAATAGCTACAATTCAAATATCAATTCAGTAGTGTTCAAAGGGGTTTTAAAGGTAATGCAAGTGTCATTAGTGTTCATCACTACACTCACTAGGAACTGGATGGTCCTGGTGTTCAAACTTCTTTGCTGGATTGTCTGAGTGAATCCTGGCCAGAACCGAGTTGACATATGTCGATGTGTTGTTTGCAGTATGTGCAAAGAATAGTACCGCTCCCACATTAACTTTTGTTTTGCTGGTGTGCTTCACAAAGTCAAACTCTGTCAACCAAGAGTTCTGAAATTTATTTTTGTTGCGCTTTGCTGATTGTTAAATTGCTTTCTAAATCAGCTACAGTACTGAATTACACTTGAACATTATTCAGACAATGGAAATGCTTTGCACTTTATACATGCAGTAATATCCAACTTCAAAGAAATGTTGCTGTTGGTCACAAACTTGTCAAAACCTAACCTCTTTGCCTTTAACTGCTGCTATTTACTGCCCAGGGGATAGTTTTACATTGGCTCCAATCATGACTCTTTACTGTTTATACATGCTACATATAATGGGCATGTGCTGAAATTTGTGGGGTTTTTTAAAATTATTTTTTTATTTTAGAAGATTAGTGAAAATTGTGTCGTTTCAAAACACAACCGTGTCAGAGGGTTTGGGAGCACAAAATCATATTTTTGGCATGATACGCCATGCTTCAGTTTAATTAAAATCAGATCTCAGTTTCACGTAGGACAGTGGTGATCAGATTTAGATTGGCAGGTATGTCAACATCTTGAAAATACATTAACAGATTTCATCTTCGCAATCAAAGTTTCCTCAGGCAGATTAGAAATTTTTTCAACAAGCCTGATGGACACCTCACTTAGAATACAGGACGGGCCTGATCTAAAATGAGTGGCCCCAAGCGTCAGGCTATTGTTTTTTTCAGCACTGAGTTGGGCCTTATTTTTTTAAAGTGTATCTCTGCTGTCTATTTTCCAGCATTGGACAAGCAGGCAAGACATAATATTCCACAGATTTCTAGGTATTCTAATTTTTGTGATTATTGAAGCTTTAGTTCAGGTGTTGAGGTTCGGTATGTAAATGTGCTATAAAAAATTACATACAAGGCAGACAGGGACTTATTTATTATTATTTACAATATAGCTGGTTTAATCTAGTATTTGATTTTTTACAAATTGGTGCCAAATAATTTTATCACTAATTTGGAAAAAGATTAAATTTTTTCATATGTTCAGTTTCTTAAATTGCATGTATTATTTATAAAGTGTCCAATTTTCTTTGTAAGCTAAAATGTTCTGTACAATAGAATACATAATGAAATGAACCTTCTGTTGTGAAATTGAATCTTGCATTGTACAATTTGAAATGACTGTATAACCTGCAACTGAAAATAATTTTGAAATCTTCCATAAATGCATATGATATGAAAAGAGTCTGAATAATTGTCCCATTTAAACGTAAACATTTTTGTGTTTGCACTCAAATAAATGTTGATATATACTTTTTTGATACTGTTGATATATAGTTTCTTACAAACTGCTGCCATCAAAGATATTATTTTCTTCCTTATTCCCCAACTACTTTCAGGAGTGGCATATTGATTTAGTCTGTCACAGAAACTCGTTGGGACATTTACATAAAATGACATGACATAGATGAAATAGGATAGATGCATTTCTGTCATTGTGCAGAGAACCTGATTAGATGTCAATATTGTTTAAATCTTTGCTCATAGACTAGAAGAGCTTTTGAGATGGCCTTTTATTCATCATCCTTCTTCTGACGTCCATTCATCCATTAGAACAAGCTTGTTATTGCTACTACTCCTATTGCTACTACTCCTAAACTACTTGGAGGATTGCCATGAAACTGTATCTATGCATTCCTCTCAAGGTTTAGATGGTCCTATATGAAAATAGTGCTGCTCAGACATCAAATATGACCAGCACAGCAGCCATCTTGAAAATCATATTATCACTACACTTTTTCAGTGGATGGTCATATCATCAAGGGGTTATCACTAAAAGACAAGTTATAAGGTCTAGTTGGTTGTAAATAAAAGTGATATCAGCCATTCTGAAAATCTTGATTTTGCTACGAGCTGAATGGAAAGTCATACTAACATATAGTTTTCAACAGGAGATTTCTTTTGATGTCTACTTGGTCCTAGTTGAAAGTGGTTACACATACTTCCAGTATGGCTAATATAGTAGCCATTTTGAAAATCTTAGTTTTGCTGCTCCTTCTGAATAGAAGTTCATATCAGCATGGAGTTTTCACCAAAGACTTCTTATGGTGTGTTGTTTGTCTTAAATACAAATTATGCTGAACTGCTGTCCAATATGGACACTACAGTGGCCATCTTGAAAATCTTATTGCTACTCCTACAAGATAGAAAGCAAGATCAACATTGGGTTTTCACCAGAAGTCATAAGATGTTATAATTGGAACTATATAAAAATGGTGCCCATCTGATATCGAATATGGCCACCATGGCAGCCATCATGAGAATCTTCTTGTTGCTACTCCTCATAACTGGAAAGTCATATTGATATGGGGTTTTCACCTGAAGACCAATAATGATATCAAGTTGGTCCTGAATGAAAATGGAGCCAATCTGACTTCAAATATGGCTGCTGCAATAAACATTGAAAATTTTGTCACTAATATTACTGAATGGATGGATGGACATATCAACATGGGGTTTTCATCAAAGGTCTTTTAGTCGTGTTTGGTTTGTCCTAAATGAAAATGGTGCTGATCTTTTATTCAGTATGGTTGCCACATTTTTTATTTGAAAAAAAAAATTCACTAAAGATATAGAGATGGTTTCTCAACACTTGTTTGCTAAGAAAAGAAAAATTGGTCTTGTTTTGAATTCCATAAATTCTTTTTGAACAGTAAAGCATTAGTCCCTTGTTTTACTTTATCTGGCCTTAAGGCAGAGTGAGCCCTTTCAAAGGATAATGTTTGAAAAGGGCAGAATTTTACATGTGTTTATTTTTACACCAGACCACATGTAATCTAGAAAATAAGGAATCTTGTATCAACAGTTAGTGTATTTCCTGGCTACTTTGATTCCCAACTTGGTAGTATACTACTGAATACCACTCCAGGAACCAGACTAATCAACAAAACAAAAAGCAGTGATGTAATACACAGATATTTTCGCGTATACATGATGGTTGTTGAAACCAGTTAAAATGATCTTTCACATGTTGGACATTTTGAAAATAAATGTTATTTATACAGACTAATGAACAACTCCATTAGAAAAAGCACGTTATTGACAATTATTGTTGACATGATTGTAAAATGAGGATTCTGTCATTAAACAACTCAGTTCCCTATGCCCCACTCCACCCACTCCACCCTCACCACCCCAACCCTCCGCAGTTTTCTCGATGTATAAGCAGATTTTTTCAATTTTTGGAGGTCCCTCGCTTATAGTGTGATCTATGTTTGTGGACCCCGTTGTGTGCGAGTTATTGTGGGAGAGGTGTAGTTATGTGGAATAATTCCACAGCATGATTATCATATTACATTCCCAAAACAAATGCAGTATTGTTTCTGGAGCATTTTTAAAAGAACACATTTATCAGTACTGGACAATTTTATTTTATACAAAAAAGAATTCATTGGTAAAATTCTGAGTAACACAAAATTTAAACTATTGTAATTTTGAGTTTGTTATTATTTAAAAACTTTAGTATATATGTCAGGCCATATGCCCATATTCAAATTGAAAATTTCATTCCATTTGTTTTCACTAGTTGGTTTAACACCTTTTTTAAAAAGTAAATTGTAATAGTCTTTACATCCTTTATTGTTATGAAGTACATTTCTAAATAGAAACGGATGCATGTTCTGACAAGTGTTGATTTACTTAGCTGTAACTTTTTACACAAGGACTTTACACACTGAATTATCCATTGAAAGGCAAGGAAATTCATATCGAGACTATATCTAGTTTTATAGCTATCAAAGTTGATCATAGTTCCCTGACCCATAAGCATATCACCAATATAGACTACATTATGTTCAAACCATTTCCTATAGACAGTGGGTACCTTGTTCACCCTTATAAGGGAGTTCATCCATAAACTTGTTTTCATAACATCTTTGCTTGTCCAGGGTATGTTTTTCTCTAGAAACAGCTTCCATGCCAGTAAACATCTTGCCACAAAGCGTTTGTTGTCTTTTTGGATAAAGTCATCACATTTTCATCTCCTAGAAAAACAAGTTTCCAATATCACATATTTCATATTCAAATAAATTGACCAATTTTCTCTGAGGTTGAAGAATTCTATGAATCCATGTTATTTTCAAATATTTGTAAATTTATCAATATCTGTCATCGCCAAGCCACCTTAGAAAATGTTTGATTCATAACCTCTCTTTTAACTTTGTTCACTTTTGATTTCCATTTAAAGGTGAAAAATAATTCATGTAATTCTCTTATAAAATTTTGCAGAGGATTTGGTAATGAGATGAACAAATGATTAAGCTTTGGAATAATTAAGGTTTTCAGAACTGTTATTTTACCATTTAGCGTTAAGGATTGCTTTTCTCAATGTTTTAAACAAGTTTTAATCATTTCTGTTTTATTTTCAAAATTCACTTTTACCATTTTATCCAAATCCACCAAACACTTTATGCCCAGTGATGTAAATTCAGTCACTCACTGTAAATTTAACCTATGATGAAATGTTTCTGCACTGTACTTCTTGCTTCTTTTTGTTTTGGCAATGTTCAGTTTCAGTCCTGAAATCCTTGCAAAGAAGCTCAATACTTCAGTAGAGGATCAAGGATTCAAAAGACCCATCAAGAATTAAAGTAGTGTCATCTGCAAACTGTGACAGTAAAGATTCTGTTTCCCTTAACTTTATACCTTTTATTATTTTATTATTCTTTAATAGTATAAACAATATTTCTGCACATAATAAGAAGAGATAAGGGGATGTTGGATCACCTGCCGACAACCTCAGGAAATTTGAAAAATTCTGAAAGAAAGACATTTTGTGAAACTGCCGATGAAATATTGCAATAAAAAGTTTTAGCCCAGTGCCTTATACTTGGTCCAAAATTTAAAAAAGTAAGAACATTATGAATAAATTTCCATGAAATAGAATCAAATGCTTTTTCAAAATCAATTAATAGTAATATACCTGGAATTGTAACTCTTCAGTAATATGCATAATATCATATACAATCCTTGTATTTTCTCCAATGTATCTTCCTTTTACAAAACCAGTTTGATCCTTAGATATTATTTCATTCAGTACTGACTTGATTCTTTTGGCAATACATCCTGATGCAAATTTGTATACAACATTAAGTAGAGAAATTAGATGCCAGTTCCTCAGGGACTGCTTAAGTTTATCCTCTTTGGGTATGCAACTTATAATTCCTTGTCTCAAAACAGTTGAAAATGATCCAGTTTCGTATGCTTCGTTGATTGTTCTAACTACAAATTCCCAGGTGTCAGTCCAAAAGACTTTTAAAAATTCAGCTGTGAAACCATCTGATCCTGGGCTTTTGCTATTTTTCATACTTTTTAAACAACCAAATACATCCGTTTGGGTAACTTTGCCTTCTAATCTTAGAGATTGGTCTTGGTTAAGTCAAGGAATTTGATAGTTTTTGAGAAGGTCCTTTAAGTCCATATCTTCTACCTCATATTCCTTGTTATAGAGGTCATTATAATACTCTTTTACTACCCCTAGAATATCAAACTGACCACCAATAATTTCATTTTCATCTGTAATTAATTTTGTGATTGTTTTATTCACATAGTTTCTGTTTTGTTAAATAACAAAATCATACAATGCAGAATGCACAAGTGCCTCACATGCAATATGTTTTACAGCTAATGTACTCTCTCTCTCATAAAACTAGTATATCAGTATCCAGTTTTGTGATCATTAATTAATATAAGTGAGAATTTTATGGAATTGATAATAAAATACCAATATGGTAATAAAATAAAGTACTGGTATAATGTAAGCCTTCCCATAGCAATAGATACACAAATTGTATTGGTTACTGATGTTCTGAAAATTTTGGTTTCATTATTAATTATAAACTTGCAACATCTGGTTATTACTAATGTGAAATAGGTTTTGATGGCTTTTGTGTATATGTTATTAATTATTAACAATGAAGAAATGCATAAATTGTTATTATGTGACAATTCTGGCAGGATTTCAACACACAAATCAGTGTTGAACATAAACATATGCAAAACGTTATAAATTAAAACAAAAATAGGTGTTGGAGGTAATCAGCCATACTTAATGTAAATAAATATTGACATCATTTAAAAATAAAAAGATAGATTTACACATACTATCACGGACTATTATGCCTATTGTGTGCAAAAGCAGAATTTTAGATGTATCACTTTTTTGGGCAGTCTGCTTGATAGGGTGTTGTTAGCCATAATATCTCTAATCCATGAAAATAGGTGCCATAATGGAGGAGATTAATCACTGGCTTTTTGATGGTCACTTTTCTTTTCTTACAAGCATCCTTGCTTAATAATTAAATACATATTTAAGGAAGAAAGAAGGACCTCTTTTCTTTATATGAGTTTCATTTGAATCTGATTGGGGGCCAAAATCAGCCCTTACCAAACTTTGTGGATGGCTTGCATTTAGGGTAAGGAGGAACCCTGCTAATTTCAGACTCTAAAGCACAAAGGTCAAAGTTGGTGACTGAAAGTTACCATCTATAGTTACCGGCTTTGAAGAAGGTTTGCCAATAGCTTAAAGAAAAATCCTATCAATCAGTCAGAAGGTCAGAGGTCAAGGTCACTGACTGAAAGAAGAAAATGGTTTCTGCACAATAGCTTGGCAAACATGGAGGCTAGCTTGCACTTCAGGTAAACATGTCTGGAGTCCATGCACAAATATAAACATTAAAAATCGAAAAAAAATTGTAATTTTTTTTTTTTTAATTATAAAATAAAAAGTAGAGCAGCTTGATGGATAAGTAACTACTCATAAACTGCTCGTGTAAAGATGTGAAAAACAGATTTGTCAATCACCTAAAGACAGACCACCAGATGTTTGATTGATCTTGTTTTACAAATCGATCTAAAATTATGGATATTCCCCTACCACCTTATACAAAACAGTCTACCAAAATGACTAGACACTTGGACCATTTTTCATTTGTCCAGGCAATAGTCAGTTATTAGAATTGTCATTTTCTCCTTTAGTCATTATACTGTGGAATAAACAAACACAAAACATCACAGGCACTGAAGTAGCTTCATTCAGAAAAAGCATTTTGTTCAGTCTGTCATCATTTTATAACCTAAAAGTCATGGTGTTTTTCTTATTTTATTTTTAGTTGTACTGTTCATGGTCTGTTACCCATCATCCATCCATCCATCAGCACAAGTCTGTTATAGCTCCTACTAACTGCCAGCATAGATGATTGTCAGGAAATTTTACACACACACACACTCATCCCATGGTCTAGTTGGTCCTAAATGAAAATGGTGCTGTTTGAACATCAGTATGGCCACCACAACAGTGATCTTGAAAACATCATTATCGCAACTCCTCCTGAATGGATGGTCATATCAAAATGGGGTTTTCACTAAAAGACTTCTTGTGATGTCTAGTTGGTCCTAAATGAAAATGCTTGTCAATCTTATATCTAATATGGCCATCACAGTGACCAGGTTGTAAATCTTATTATTGCTGCTTCTCTGGAATGGATGGTCATGTTAACATGGGATTTTCACTAAATGACATCAGTGGCCATCTTGAAAATCTTGTTATTGCTACTACGTACTCCTGAATGATTGATTATATCAAGATGCATTATTTTTATTTGACTTCTTATGATATCTAGTTGGTCCTAAATGAAACATTTTATTACTACTTCTCCACATTGAATCAGGGTCGTATCAGGGTGATGTTTTTACTGAAAGACTTCTTATGTCTTAAGTCAGTCCTGAAAGGAAATGGCAACAATCTGAAATCCAATAATTCCACCAAGGTAGCCATCTTGAATATTTTGCAACCATTAGTCCCCAAAAATGGGAAGTCATGTGAACATTGGCTTTTCTCCAGAAAAGTTTCTATGTTTTATTGGCTGCAAATGAAAATGGTGCCAATCTGATATCCAGTATGTCCATTCCAGCAACTTATTTGATAATCTTGCTATCACCATAAATATCAGAGATGGTTTCAACACTCAGCAATTTATATAAGGTCTTATACTGAATTCATGGAAATTCCATTTGGTAAGTAGAACATCAGTCCATTCAAGGGATTCTGCCAGTATGCAATATGAGAGATATAGCTATTGCTAAGTCTGTCTATCCATAATCTGTCTGTCACTCAAGATTTAATTTCCATAGCAAGAGTTGAGAACCACTGAGAACCATTCAAGCTATTTCACTGAGACTTGGTACACATGTCAGCCAAGCTGCAATTGGAAATCCCTATTGATGCTAACAATTTTGTACATTTGATATGTTTTATGTTACTATGGGAACAAAGCATTGCATAGTATCAAACTGAGGATATTTGGCCATAAGTAATATATAAATTGTGGCCATAAGGTACTAACATAATTAGTATAAAAAATTGAGATTGATGTACCACAGGGTCTTGTCTGTGCATAAGCAGGAGAACTGGGAAAATATGTCACTGGTACTGTCCTAAGTGTGGAGGGTAAGAAAATAGTCATCTGTTGATGACTTTTATTTTCCTAGTTTGTTTTCTCTTCTCAGATGTTAACATTTAACACTGTCACATTATTACTTGCATCATTTTACCATTTCTCTTTATTTGTCTTACTGATATGCTGAGCCCCAGGTGGCCCAGTTTGGTCTAAAGCACTCATCTTTACAGATCACTGATATCTTATCTCTGCATGGATTTTGAGTCTTGGTTCTGCCAACATGGGTATGTGAGAAAGCTTTGCCAGTAGCTTCCTGTATGTCGGTGATTCTTCCTATGTCTTTTCCTGTTTTTCTTTCTCCACCAAATATACTGGCCCCAATGTATAGCTGAAAAAAATGGCTTTTAACCTCAAAAACCCAAACCCTTAATTGATATGCACATATGCATAACTGCACATAAACCTTGAGAGAAAGTGCTGGAGTATATATTAGTAGATTTAAATTAAGGTATTCGCAATAGTAAGATTCTTGTGTAGTCATTCAGTTTAAATCCCAAAAAGGATCATATATATATACTACAAACTTAGTGCTATGTTAATATTTTGCTTTGTTTAGTCTGTAAGTTAAACAATGTCTTCATTCCCACCAGAAAAGGCTCACTGATACTGTTTGTCAGTTAAGTTTATGTACATTCCCTGTGACCTTCATTACGTAGAATTAGGTCTCTCATCCCCATTAATGCCAAGATATAGTTGTTAATTTAAGAATTTGACAGGGACATCAAAGATGTCAAGTCTATGAGGTATATTATGAAACTTGCTAGAGTAACATATGCTATGCAGAGGTTGACACTGATACATACCATATTCTTTAATATAGATTCTCCATTGAAAAAGAATTTTCTTTTCAAAATAATGTAAGAAACTAATTAAAAATAATCTGTAAACAAACATACAAGTGATGTTATTTTTTTTTTTTGCTTAATGCCATTTCTCAGCGCAAGATAAGATATATATGGCGGCCAGTATAACTGGTGGAGGATGAACCCAGGAAAACCCAGTAAGAACCATCGACCCATGGGAAGCTACTGGCAGCTTTCTTACATACCACACTGGCCATGCCTGAGACTCGAACCCATGTGGACAGGTGAGATGGCAATGATTGTTAAAAGCAAGTGATTTAGACCACTCAGCCACCTGGGGCCCCAAGCATGTGCTAGGTGATGATTCAAAATATGTGAGCATGTAGGTGAGGAACCTGTATTCAAGCATGTAGGTGGTGAACCTGTATGCAAGCATGTAGGTGGTGATTCTGTACACATGAGCATGGAGGTGATGAACCTGTATGCAAGCATGTAGGTAGTGATTCTGTACACATGATCATGTAGGTGATGATTTGGATCATGACCTGAGGGTTGGGAACCACTAACCTACATACTCATGTCCGAAATCTTGGTTAAATTTGTACTACAAAACTCTCACGATTGAAAGCTATCATTTTTTGTGAACTCTTTAAGAACCATCCATTCAGGTCCATGCACCTATACCCTCCTGCCATTTCATTTGAAAATAGAAACATATCTGTATCAGGCAGGAAGCAGGCAAGATGTATATTTCATTGGAATTCTTGTTGCAAATTGCTCTCTTTGTGTGTGAATGTATCCATGAATTTTTGAAAAATATATTTTCATGGGTAATATAAAGTGAATATGTTAAAAGCCCATTTCTTATTAATTTCACCTTTATAGATATGAACTTGATATGTACATGTAATGTAAAGGTTACATCTTGGTTTTTGTGAGACTGAGTGAGTCACTTTGGAGGACAGAATGTGTGTATCTATCAACCTGTTTATCCATCCATGCATTCATTTATTGATTATTGTTAGCATAGCTAAGAATTTATGAATTATTACACTGAAATGGCATCGATCTGTAGCTGTCCAATGCATTTTAGATGGTGTTTATTTTCGTATTTACATTGTGGGACAAATCAGTTTTGGAAAATAAGATGTAATGAGGTTACTAAAGTAGATAATAATAATAATAATAATAATAATAATAATACTTTCTATTAAAGAGGGTGACAATATTACTGGTAGTTCCATGGAACTAAATAAATAGAGCATTATGTTTGCCTACAAACATTTGTGAAGTGGTTAAGTTTTTGACTTTGAAAAAGCCTCTACACCTTTATCACATTGATATGTAACATGTGGATAAATTCTTTCCTGCAACACTTTTGCACCTGAGTTGCCATTTATAAGACTTTCAAGTGCCTTTACCTGTTGGAACTTGTACAGTCTCTAATAACTTTGGAGCCATGTTGAAATTAACACTGTTTAATACCAACAGCTATAAGAGAATTTATACAGCATAACTCATAATTAATAGTCACAATTTTTTTCTTATAGATATTGCAGATTGCAATTTATTTTGCAGTACATGTAATTGGTATTAATATTAACCCTGATGAATCACTAATAAGTATATACATGTACATGTAATCCATCTTTTCCCAACTTGGTCATTTTTCTCATTATGCCATAGTGAAGTTGTCAAGCATTTAAATGTTAATGAATATTTCTTAAAAAATACGTATTACAATTAAAGTGAACCCCCTCCTGAAAGGCCCCTCTCATGAAAGGCCAGTCCATAATCATTTCTTTTCATGCTTTTTGCTTTTTAATATTTTTGATGCTTTACAGCACAGCAGTACATAAATGTTATGTCATGCTATGACAAAGTGCATTGCCAAGGGACACACTGGGCTGATAGTAGGATTCAAACATGCACCCTTCTGGTCACAATTCCTGCATGCTAATCAGATGTCATGGGGAATAACACTTAATTCAATATTTCTCCTATTTTGTATGTATTCCTCATTAGCGGCCACTCTTCTTACATGGCCCCCTTTTTTCACTATAGATGGGGTTCTCACCTAATCAGGGCAACCACTGTGCTGCTAATTTTTCTAATTCTAACTCCTGTTGTGATCTGTCAGAAAGGTTTAATTTTGAGAGCAATGATTCAGTTCTAATTGTTATCAATATGAAAATAACAACTTTGAAGAAGCTAATTGTTTATTAATGGGGAGCTGCAGAAGGTGTTGTAATCAAAGGGCCTCAGTTTGATCCACACCTCTGGCCACCTCAGACTGGGCTGCCTTGTTTTGTCCTTGAAAGAGGCACTTACCAGTAGCTTTCATTTTCTTGGCTTCATATAGCCAGTAATGTATTAAAAGTCACTACAACCTATGAACCTACCAGCCAATTTATTAAAACAGCTCCAAGGACTGACAGCTAACAGTTTTCCATTTAACTTGCAATTCATATATTTATGACTAAATCTATTATGTTGAAGGTTTAAAGTTAATATGGTAAATCTAATTAGGCATCCACTCTGATATTGATATTTGCTGTGCTTGCTCATTGTTATCTTCTGTGAACTGAACTGTGTCTGCCTAATTTCCTCTTTGAATAGCGTAGCCAAGAGAAGGTTGGATCATACTGTACCTGAGGCGTTCAGTTAAATGAATATATTGGAAAGCTGTAAGCATCAGTGGTGATAACACAGTTTAATATGCTCCATTCACACTCTAGAGTGTTCAAACTTGAATTAATGTATTCAAATATTTGAAATGAGATATTACCATTCAATTTTGGTATTGTAAACCTTCATATCTTCAAATTGAAAACCTTGTGCTACTCAGTGATTGCTTTCCCTGGAGTGACTCATAATTTTTAATTTCTCCATGCATTGATTCTCCAACTAAATCGGGTTTTTCAAAATCGTGCTTTGGCTATGAGCAGCTGTATTATGTTTGTTAATGGGAGATTTCACTTGATATTGACAGATAAAAGTAAAAGTGAAAAGGATCACCTAGCAAACAGCCATTATTGGCCCTATAGCTTAATGTATTTGCTTTGTGTGTACATAAAGTATACACACTGGTATCTGTACTTATAGGTTGACTGATACCATAATCTGTATAAATACCATAAATTTCATGAGAACAGCTTTAGTGAATTAAGTGAGATGATTATATTTGCAAAAATTTTATACACAAAGGTCCATGCCATTTTAAGTCACAGACAGGTCTGCAGGTGTCTTTTGTATGTTGTTCTGTAGGTTTCAATGGCACATTTGACACACTATTGGCTGTATTATGATGAGAAAATAGGAGCTAATTGCCTTTTCTGATAAACTGAGGAAGCCACTGACCCTTTTGATTACAAGTCTGTTGCTATACTGAGCTACCATGGCTCCCTTGACACAAAAGTTAATTTTCTATGCATAGAATAGGGGTGAATAAATAGGATCACTTATGAGCAGATATGCTTTATATGGAAAATATCTCCCAAGGCAGATTACACTATTCAGAAACTTCTCCCACTGTAACCATCCCTAAAGGCCACTTCTCTGTCTGCAATTACACTGATTCAGCTGTATTTACTATCATCATCATCATCATCATCATCATCATCATCAATCCCTTAACCCAAGAGGTCATTGGGGCACTACAATGGACTTTACAACCAATTCTCTCCATCTTTCCAATCTTCAGTAAATTGGTTTTTACTATAAAAGAGTGCAAACATGCCTTTCAAAATGAGAACATTTACCATTAAAGAGCACATGTTCCAGTTCAATCAGTGATCTTAATTGGGATTAATTAATTTTTTTTTTTTTAATAAGAATGCTAAAAATACTGTGTTGTAAATATGCTGGATTGACTGAATTTTCATCAATTTTATAAGGCTAAAATAATCTGACCACCAATATTTAGGAAAAGACTTGTTAGTTTGTGAATTTATTACTTTTTCCCAAACATTAACAAACATTTTCATTGGTGTATTACTTTTAATCTTTCCTCTAATGAATGTCTTTATGTTTACTCATGCTTCTTTTATAATAAAATGTTTTGATTAAAATTTGTATTAAAGTATGATATTTTTAAAACATTACGCTGATGATTTCAATTTTGGTTCCTTGTGATAACAAATGTATGTTAGTAGAACATACTGATCAAAATATGATTTAATGAAGGGTTTAATCTCTGACACAGTATGAATTAATGTAGGGTTTAATCTCTGATCACAGTATGAATTAATGGTTTAATCTCTGACCACAGTATGAATTAATGAAGGGGTTTAATCTCTGATTACAGTATGAATTAATGTAGGGTTTAATCTCTATGATGACAGTATGAATTAATGTAGGGTTTAATCACTGATCACAGTATGAATTAATGAGGGGTTTAACCTCTGATCACAATATGAATTAATGAAGTGGTTTAATCTCTGATTACAGTATGAATTAATGTAGGGTTTAATCTCTCTCTGATGACAATATGAATTAATGTAGGGTTTAATCACTGATCACAGTATGAATTAATGAGGGGTTTAACCTCTGATCACAATATGAATTAATGAAGGAGTTTAATCAGCAATAACTAATACATTATTTTACTATTATCTGTGGCCCAACCTTGACTTTTCTTCCTCATAATCATGGGAAAAACTGAACATTCCCCTCAGATGTAGATTTATACTTCAGCTATTTGATGAGTGTTATCATAAATTTTGATAGAAACAATTCAACATGTTACACTAAATAACACTTTTTTGACTGTGAAAAGAGTATCTCAACCAATCTACAGTTCATTAAACTTTGCTGGAAAAATTCATTTTGTGATCTAGCAATTTGATTCCTAAAGTTTGTTTTGTAAATATCAGCAATGAAACACGAGATAAGAAAAGAAATGAATAATTATATAACACTCCTGCATTTTATGTCTGTACATGTGTACATAGTCTAGACTTCACAGGATATAAATCAAGGTGTACAGTTTGTCTATCCACCTGAGTGAACTCACCCAATAAAAGAAACAGACAACAACTCATTAACTTCATGGTACTGAATAACAGTTCTTTTCAGTTTGCTCAGTGAATTTGGAATGTTAAAAACTTTAATTCATCATGTAATCACAACTGGTCAAAAACTGCTATCTGAATAATTTGAGTGGGTGATTGACTACACTTTTTTGTTATCCTTTAAAACTTTGATTTTGATAATGAACAAAATCCTTCTGCTCTACCATTTTGGTTTATAATGAAATATTTCTTGTTAATAAAATGTTGAATTTTATTCCCAAGATTTTCAGTATTAATTTTGATTGGTTTTGTGGGTTTAATACCATTTTTCAGCATATGTTAGGCTGTACATGACAGGCAGTGTATTTGGTGGAGGAAGAACCCGAGAAATTCCCAGGAAGAACCACATACCCATGGGAAGCTACTGTCAAGCTTTCTTTATGCCAATGCTGGCTGAGCTGAGACTCAAACTGATTCAGAGAGAAGTGAGATGCCATTGATCTGAAAGGGTGAATGCCTCAGACCACTTGGCCACATAGGGCCCTTATTAATATGAGAAATTCTATAATGATAAAATAGAATCCAATTCTGAACACCACCAAGCATCCATGACAATGATAAAATTGTATGGTTGCCAACACTACCAAGCATACATGACAATAATAAAATCGTATGATCTCCAACACTACCAAACATACATAGAAATGATGAAATTGTATGATTGCCAACACCACCAAGCATGAATGAGAATAATGAAATTGTATGATTTCCAACACTACCAAGCATGCATGAAAATGATAAATTTGATAGTTAAAGAATTTAAATTTTAGCATTGTTTTTCATTAATTGTGACCTTTCAGACATTCTGGTACACTTTTTTTCTTACCTGTCAAAGCTAATTTCTCATTTAAAGATCAGTGTTTTTATACTACTGACCTTCCAAGTAGATGTATGTATCTTTGATACTGTATATCAATGAAACAGACCATAATTGAAAAAAAAATAAAATTACAATTTATAATAATTAAAAATAGTGTTTGTTTTACTTTCATTGTGATATTGTAACAATATTAACATCAGTAAAATCTACTAAGCTGTCACCCTGGATCAGAAACCATTTCATCTACTCAGCATCATTAAACTTTTAACAAATAAGATTGCCCTTTATCCACTGGTGTAGACAAACTCATGGCTACAGATCTATCTGATGGACAGGCACACAGATCCATAGATAGACAGGACTGCCTGATCACAATGCATAACTGATATAAAGAAAACAAGAGGTCCAAACTGACCTGATATTGCTCACCTGACTTACATAGCTTATAGCTTAACTATTGATCATTTCACTATGTAGGCTTATGTAGTAATGCAAGATTACAACCAATGTAAACTCTTTCTATATCATGTTGATTTTATCTATTTTAGTATATTTTTTTATAAAAAATTATTTTTAAAGATAAAGGCATTCTTAATATTTCTAGTTTATTGTTCATAATCAAAGTCATACAAGATGTTGATGACATTAAATCCAGTGACCACATTTTATTGAAATAGGGTAAGAAATATAATCACTTGATTTTGAAAGGTAACAAGCTAAGCCAATCAGATGCAAGGTATCTCAATGATATGCAGATCTCTTATTACAGAACCTGTCTACTACACTGATAATCATGCAGTGGTGCAAAATTTGACTGAAATTCTGTCTCCATAGTGGTGACAAGCTTAGCCAATTGGATACAAGACTGCCTCATTAATATGTTAGATCGGTCTTACTCATAATAAAAATCACATGATATATTGATATTAGCTGATTTACCAAGTTGATTAAAATCTGGTCAGAAATACAGTTTCATAATTGGTAAGAAATTCAGCATGTAATACAAATAATCACAAATCAGTATGTCAAGATCTTGCTTATAATAAAACACATTATATATCTTGACAATACAAGTCTATTTAACAAGTGTGATGAAAAAATCAAATAAGTCACTAAAGTGTTTAAAGTACAACCGATCAGATGCAAAATTATCTCAATAATATACACAGGTCTTACTCATAATTTAACTCCTCCAAGATCCTAATGATCTTAACCAACTTGCCAATTTTTATCCAAACTGGATACAATCTCTAGAGTGGTAAAAAGCTCAGCCAGTTACAGGCAAACTCTCCTCATTAATATCCATAGATCCTGGGGAATTATTTAACTCAAGTGAAATCTTCATCATATGATCATATATATGAAGTATGATACAAATCAGGTTCAGAAATTCCAGAGTGGCAACAAGCACATGCAAACTGACATCCAAGAGCTGATGAAATAGGTATATATTTCAAGTTGATGTTGACCGCTCTGGTGGCCTAAGTGGTTAGAGTGTCTGCCTCGGATGCAGGAGGTCAGGGGTTTGCATCCCAGCTGAGTCATGCCCAAGACAAATATGGTACTAGCAGCTGCTTTGTAGGTGCTCAGCATTAAGAGATTTGTGTTAGGACTGGTTGGCCTGGTGTCAGGATAATGTGGCTGGGTGGGACATCATGCTACATGTCTGCGGCATGATGACTCATTGCTAGACATCACTATAAACTGCCACACTGCAGACATTGTAGTGATATGACTGAAAAGTTTATAAAGCTATGTTAAAATTCCAAATTTCACACAGACACACACACACACAGACATACACACAGGTTTCAAAACTGAATCAGAAAAATGGTGTTCCGAGTGGTAAAAGGCTCAGCCAATTAGATGCAAGATCACAAAATTAGAATTCCTGGATCATGTTCTGTCCAATATTCTTAAGATATAACCCATATTCCAAGTTTGATCAAAACTGGATTAAAATTATGGCTGACAGAGTGGTAATAAGGACAGTCAATCAGATGCATGACCACCTCATTCATATGCATGGAACTAATTAATTATTTAAATTGTCCAAGATTTTGATATATTCACATATTCCAAATTTAATCAACATCAGAAAACAAATATAGCTTCCAGAATGGTAAAAATGTCAGCCAGTCTGATTCAAGACTGCATCATTAATATGTGTGGATCTTGCTCATTATTGAAACTATCCAAGAGCTTGATGATATAACCCTTATTTTATGTTTGATTAAACTGGATCAGAAATACGACTTCTAGAGCGGCAAGAAACTCGGCCAATCAAATGCATTGTCACCCCATTAATATGCATGGATCTCATTACTGTAACAATGTTAGCAAATCACCTGCATTATCACCTAATTAATATGCATAGATTTCACTCATAACTAAATTAGATTTTGATTATATAAACCCACATACTATGTTTGATCCGATCAATTTAGAAATATGGCCTCTAAATAAAGGCAGCATTGGCTTTCTATCCAGGATTCCTTTGCCTTTTCATGCTTTTCCTGCAATGCTGCAGAATCAAAGACAGTCTGAGTAGAATGACAACAAAATGGCATATCAACTGGTGAATGATCTCACAACCCATGAACAAGGGAAAACTACCACCATCCAAGACAAATCAGGAAAATGTCTCACAGAAGATCAAGAGATCCTCAAGTGATGAACAGAATACTGCTCAGAATTATACAAACATAAGACCCAAGGAGATCCAGCAGTACTAAATTGCCCTCAGGCAGAAGAAATTGATGACAACCCCATTCTTCATGAAGAAGTAGAACAATCTGCAAGAAGATAGGGCAGACAGGAGAATGTCCCACCACATGGACTCAATCCTTGGTCATCATGCTCCCGAAGAAAGGAAACCTACAGCTATGCCAAAACTACAGAACCATCAGTTTGATCAGTCACCTGAGCAAGTCATGCTGAAGATAATTCTCAACAGACTAAAGCCTCAAGCAGAGAAAATTATTGCTGAAGAGCAGGCAGGCTTCCGAGCAGGAAGGAGCACAACAGAACAAATCTTCAATATCAGACTCCTTTGTAAGAAATACCTGCAGCATCAGCAGAATCTATACCATACCTTTATAGATTTCAAAAAGGCATTTATGGGCAACTATAAGGAATTATAACATCAGCAAACCTGGTGCAGGTTGTTGAGCACCTCTATGACAAAGCCACCAGTGCTGTCCTCATCAACAGCAGCAGAGGAGATTGGTTTCAAACAACAGTTGGAGTCAGGGATGTATACTGTCACCTACACTCAACATTTTTCCTGGAAAGGATCATGGAGGATGCCTTGCATGACCACAAGGGCACTGTCAGCATCAGAGGAAGAACAATCACCAAACTTTGCTTTGCAGATATTGATGGTTTAGCAGGAGATGAAAAAGAACTGGCTGACTTGGTTGAGCAATCTCAACAGCATATGATATGGAGATTAGTGCTGAAAAACCAAACTGATGACAAATAACACCAATGGCATCAGTGCAGAAATAAAGGTCAGTGGACAGAAGCTGAAAAGAGTCACAAGCTTCAAGTACTTGGGATCAATTATCACAGATGAGGGCTCCAAACCATAACTACTTTGCAGGATTGCCCAGACAGCAGCAGCAATAACAAGGTTGAGACCAATATGGAAAGATACCAACATTGCTTTAGGTTCCAAAATAAGGCTGATGTGCTCAGTTGTCATATCTATCATTCTGTATGCTTGTGAAACATGGACGCTCACATCAGATCTACAAAGAAGGATTCAAACCTTCGAAATGAGATGCTACCATAAGATCTTGGGCATCTCATACATTGACCATGTAACCAACAAAGAAGTCCACAACAGGATCCAATGAGCCATTGGATCCTATGAAGACCTTTTGACCTCTGTAAAAAAGTGCAAACTGAAGTGGTACAGTGATGTCTCAAGATCATCTGGACTGGCAAAAACAATCTTGCAAGGCACAGTGCAAGGGTTCAGAAGAAGAGGCAGACAGAAAAAGAGGTGGGAAGACAACATTAAGGAGTGGACAGGTATGGGATTTGGAGAATCCCAAAAGGCAGTAGAGAACAGGGAAAGATGGAGAGAATTGGTTGCAAAGTCAACTGTGGTGCCTCAATGATCTCTTGGGTTATGGGATTGATGACGATGAAATAAAGGCAGTTGTTGATGGCATGATGCTGGATGCCGCACAACCATAAGCTCACTGGATCTTACGGTTTTGTGAGCTAAAAATGAAAATACATTTAATTGGCTAATGGCATTCAGTGTCACAACTGTATTAGTATACACTGAAATGCAGAGGTACAAAGTTCAGGTAATGCAATTATGATTTTATTTTGTCTCTGTAATTTAGTAACTAAAAATGTATACGCAGGTATTACTATGTATGCACTAATTTGAGTAAATATATAATAAAATTATGTGACTTTGCAGCATATGCTATTTTTTACATACATTACACATAATATACTACAGTTGTAAGTCTGGAGACATGTATATTATCTCTCTAATCCAATTAAGTGACAACAGCTAACTACCATATAATATTACAGGGTCAAATGGGGTTATACAGAAATATTCCTCAAGAAATATTGCACTCAGTGAAATCTTACCAGGAATCCAAGATAAACTCCCATAATGGACTTTTCCAAACTCATAACAAAATATGAAAAATATGAAATAAGTACATAAATTAAAAGAAAGACAGGTAAAAACTTTGAACAAAATAAAGGCAATATTTTCTGCAACATTTTGACTCAAATTTACTACATGTATTTCCTGTATTTTAGTCCAGATTGTAGATTCATTAACCATATGTTGAGCAACATTATGTATCTGGCTTGGTTTGGTGTTTTATGGCACAGAAACACAAGTAGGTTAATTAGTGTTCAGCAATTGGAATAGAGTTTTCTGCCCAAGAAGGCACCACGGTAAGCAGCATAGGCTGATCCAATGGTAGGGTTAGAACTCAATCCTTGTGGTCAACAGTTCTGTGTGCTAAGCACTGAACCGTCACTGATCCTGCCTCTATTAGTCCCCTCTTACAACATGCAGGAGGGCACATCAAGCCTACCCTACATGCCCACATTATATAACATAATTTGACCACTCCTATTCTACATGACCACATTACATAAGATGATATAATCACTCATATTCGACATGCTCACATTATATAACAATTTAACTACTCCTATTCTACATGCCCACATTATGTAACATGATATAACCATTCATATGCTACATGACCACATTATGTTACATGCTATAACCACTTACATTCTATATGACCACATTATGTAACATGATTGAACTACTTGTATTCTACATGCCAACAATATTTAACATGATGGAACTATTGATATTCTACATGGCTGCCCACTGTATGTAACATGATGGAACTACTCATGTTCTACATTGCCCACATTATATAACATGATGGAACAACTCACATTCCACATGCCTGCTTTATATAACATGATATAACCACCCATATTCTACATGCCCACATTATGTAACATGACATAACTACTCATATTCTACATGCCCATATCATGTAACATGATGGAACTACTCATGTTCTACATGCCTACATTATATAACATGATGGAACTACTCATATTCCACATGCCCACTTTATGTAACATGATATAACCACTCATATTCTACATACCCATATTATATAATATGATATAACTACTCATATTCTACATGCCCACATTATGTAATATGATACAACTACTCCTATTCAACATCCCCACATTATTTAACATGATATAACTACTCATATTCTAATTGCCCACATCATGTAACATGATGTACCTACTCATATTTTACATTCCCACATTATTTAATATGATATAACTACTCATATTCTACATGCCCACATTATTCAGCATGATATAATTACTCATATTCTACATGCCCACATCATGTAACGTGATGTAACTACTCATATTCTACATTCCCACATTATTTAACATGACATAACTACTAGAAAATTCTACATGCCCACATTATGTAATATGATATAACTACCGGTACTCCTATTCAACATGCCCACATTATTTAACATGATATAACTGCTTATATTCTACATGCCCACATTATGTAATATGATATAACTACTCCTATTCAACATCCCCACATTATTTAGCATGATATAACTACTAGTATTTTACATGCCCACATTATATAACATGATATAACTACTGATATCAGATCCATACAGTAAGCCAATTGTAATTAGATAAGTGGGTGCTAAAATAGGTTGACTGACATTTTGTAGGTCTTTTATTTGCCATTCAACCTGGCTAATACTGGGGTAGACACTATTACAAACAAATTGACAATAAATCATTCAAGATAAAGTTGTGCTTTGACTTAAATGTCTAAATATGTGAACACAATACTGTGTTGTTGTTTACAAAGCACAGTACTTCATCACTATAAATCAGTTAGAAGTATAGGTATGATTTCACATACTGATATGGTAATGGGGCATATTCTTTTGCTAACTATAATTAAGATATTTAACATACCTCAGTATAAAGAGACCTCACTTATCAGGCTGTACAGTTTTATGGTTCCCCTGAACAGTAATATAGTGAGGGACAAACAATATTATAGTGAGAGACAGTGTTGTAATGAGGATCAGACATCATTATAGTGGACATTAGCATTTATTAACTGAGCATCTGCCAAGTTCTTTGTCCTTCAAATGTTTGTAGATGTAAAGGAAATTTAAGATGCAAATTGATCTCCACGCATTACATATAATCTTAAGATATCAAGACAATTCAATTACATATTTAGGTTCAAAATCTTACATTAACCTCTATTTACAGACTGTGACTAGAAAAACTTTGTTAAATTGAGTGACTACAACAATTTACTGTGCTCCAGTATAGTTCAGTATTTGAGTGATCAATAAAACTGTCATGAAACTCCTAAGTGGAAACTGACCTAAAAATGGTGTTGACATTTTGACCATGAATGTATATAGAGTTTGACTTGTGAAGAAATGCTTTGCTTTTCCCTTGAAAGAAACATATGCAGCGAAATTAAAACAGCTAGTAAATTTTTATGTTCAAAATGTATATGTACTATACTGTACCTTCAGTAAAATGTATATTAAATGCTTACCATATATACTCAGTTATAGTTCGAGATCAACTTCAAAAAGCACAGACCCATACCTATTGGCACATTATGCAACCGTTAGGAGTAATCAGTAGGATAAACAACATTGACCCTATTCTGCCAGTCCATTATACATTGGGAGATCAGGATTTGTTTTGCAGTCGGACTAGACTTATAAGACCATATATATGGTACTTTTAATTAAACCATTAAATTCTAATGCATATGGTACTTTTAATTAAACTATTAAATTCTAATCCATATAGTACTTTTAATTAAGCCATTCAGTTCTAATGCATATGGTACTTTTAATTAAACCATTCAATTCTAATGCATATGGTACTTTTAATTAAACCATTCAATTCTAATGCAATTTACTTCTGTCCGTTGTTTTCGAATGCAGCTGGAGATTTGTAATTTTTCTGGACTTTGATAAAATACACATGTAATTAAAACTTCTTAATTAATGTTAAAATCGATGTATATAAATACCAGCAAAAGAGGACTAGATTGGAAAATAAGTCTAAATGTCACGATGAATGAAATTTACCTGCAAATAGTCATTCTGAAGGTTGCTGTGTGTAAATATAGTCCCAAACAAGCTAAACTAGTATTAACATTAAAAGTAGATTATACTTTTCTTACAATCTGTAAGTCAAAGAACAAGAATCCTTCTGAATAAACAGAACATTTTACACAGACAAAATAATTTTTCAACACAGAATGTCCATTGCTTGTGATGTCACATTGTTTGATGCAGTACTGTACCAGTTAGAATGCAGTAGACATTCCATATTTACATAACCTAACATGTCACTTTCACAACTAAACATTACATTGTTGCAATATTCATTTGAAAGGTTTCCTGGATGCAGAAATTCAAATATTTACTGTAATATATTTGTGACCAGATATTTACAGTATTTGACTTGGAATAACATACTACAGAATATGTAACTTAAACAAATTTCATTTTGAGTCGGAATTGCATTACATATTTACTGCATAAATATGCAGTGGTTGGACAAATTTCTGTCAGTTTGGAGACTGGTTTATATCCATGTTCTTCTGTGAACTGAGGTGAGTTTATTTACTTCTGTAAGTTAACATTTAAATCACACTTGTATATAGGGTGGATTCCATGCTCCTCTCCAACCCCAACTTACATATTTGCTACAAACTGAGTAATACCCCGAGTTTTACTTCTTGTTGTTGTTCTTGTCTTGGGGTTTTATCCATTTTTTATGTCATGATATGTTATTTATGACATAAGTCTCTGCAGTGGTACATTGGCCATATTCAGACAGACGGGACCATTTTTTTTCCCCAATTCCTTTCATGAATCAAATCAAAAAATGGTGGCCAAAATGTTCATTGACAACAAAACATTCTAGAAGGTAGGGTTAAAAAAGTTTTCCCATGATCGCAGCCAATCAGTAAAGAGAATACTGCACAATAATTTCATGGGCTTATTTGGACCAAACAGAATCACATAAAGTGATATGTTCACATGTTATAATATTAAAAATATGAAACTGCACACACTATAGGCAGAGTGTACCAACTATGTGATAATGTACAATATGTAATAGCAGGCCACAAAGAAAATTAGTTCATGTAACTAACTGCATCACCCTCGTTAAATAAAGTTATTATCATTATTATTATTATTATATAGCAATGCTCTCTATTAGTGCTCATTACAAGTGTTCACAGCTGCATCTCCATTAATTTTCAGGGGGTCCATTGCAAACATGTTTGTGACTTTGTGACATAATATTACAATTCACACAAGATTTTAAAAATGTCCTCCTTATCTTGTTGTCCACATTTGTCCATCTATGATGTGCCCTCAACTTGAAAAACTGTTGCGTAATGTACCAGCCAATCAGAATCTACTGCATGCACTCATTTATAAGTTGCATCCAACTGCAAACAACACAGATGCTGATTTAGACACTATGTGCCAGAAGATCAGGGTCTATGTTTTTCCTGCAGATCTGGGTCTATGCTGCAGGCAGCTGAATGTAACTTATAAGTGAGTATATATGGTATGCTATTCACTTGAAATTGTAAATAGAATATAGACACTTACAGCATTCAGATCTGGATCTATGCTTTTTGCACCTGGGTGTATATTATCCGTATAAAAAAAATATAGCACTGAAATCACAAGCAAAATACAAACATGTGACCAGATTGAGTCTGGGATATTGGTGTTTTAGGATAAAGTAACAATTTGATAGTTATATTGTACAGAGACAAGTAGTGTGAAGGACACAAGGTCACACCATGGGAGATGATGTGGGATGATCTCATGATAGATGTAAAACTTGCCTTTTTCTGGCCACAAGTCCAGTGCCATACTCACTGAAACACTGCATCTCTCCCAGCTGATATTGTTATCCATTTCTACAATATTCTCTTGCCAGGATATCAATTCAATGATAGAGATTATAAAATTTTGCAATTAGTGTGCATTGTCTGCTATTTCATTCCTCTATCTCCAAAGTAAAATGCTTGGACATAATCAAAAAGCCCAAGTGGTCCTAATATCGCTTGCTGGGGTAGGTGACATGTCAGCTCATGATATGTAGCTTAAATATGTTGATGTCATTTTTCTTTTTTCCTATATATATATATATATATATATATATATATATCAGCATAAAAGTCATTTATACAATCAGCATTCTCCGCTGAATCTCTCCCTGACCTGTAGACTAGGTTCTGATTTATAATTTAGCAAATGGTCATTGCCCCAACCTTCAAAGATAGTATATCCACTTATCTGTTATTCTCAAGGGAGTTAATATGTGCAGTCAGCACAGATTACTAGGTCTGTCCTTACTCATTTGGAATCCTGTTCTAGGAGTGATAACTTGGAAACCATCGAGATCCCCACATAAGGGTGCTGCAGTGGTGGGTTCAAGTCTGATCAACATGAATCCCCATTAATATGTCCAGATCTCACTCATAAGTAATTCATTGGAGTTCCTGATGATACAAGCCTACATACCAAAACTGATCAGAATCTTATCAGAAATATGGCCACTAAAGTGTTCACAGGCTCAACCAATCAGATGCAAGATCATTTAATGAATATGCAAGGTTGTCACTCAAAATCAAACTTACCCGAGATCTTGATGGCACAAACTTAAACACCAAACCTAATTGATAAAAATCTGATAAGATGTTGTTGTTGTTGTCTGAGGTTTAACACCATTTTTCAGCACAAAATAGGCTACACATGGCAGCCATTATAACTGGTGGAGAAAGAACCCAGGTAAATCCTGGTAAGAATCATCAACACATGGGAAGCTGCTGGTAAGCTTTCTCACATGCCCATATTGGCTGAGCTGAGACTTGAATCCACGCTGACAGAGGTGAGTGCTTTAGACCACCTGGCCACCCAGGGCCTTGATAAAAATACATAGTTTTATTAATATGCATGGATATTGCTCATATGATGCAAAACCACCTCATTAATAATTCATGATCAAACTCAACGGAGATACTGATGACATCCAAATCTGATCAACGTCTGATCAGAAATGTGGCTTCTACATTGCTTCTACATTGTTCATCTGCTCAGCCAATCAGCAACAAGACCACCTCATTATTATTCATGGATGTCACTCATAACAGAACTTGTAACTGATCTGGCCAAAATCTGATCAGAAATATGGTCTTTAGAGTGTTCATAAAACTTAACCAATCTGATACAAAATTACCTCATTAATACGCCTGAATGTTACTCATAGCAAAATCATTTAAAATCTTGATGATACAAGCTTACATACAAATCTGGTCAGAAATGTGGCCTCTAGTGTTCACAACTGAGCCAACAAGATACAAGTTCACCTCATTAATATGCATAGATGTCAAACTTAAATAAATTTCATCTGAAATCTTGATTAAACTTTGCATACCAATCTGATCAAAATCTGATCTGAAACATGGCCCCTCGAGTGTTTACAAACGCAGCCAATCAGATACAAAAGTACCTCATTAATATTTACGAATGATGGTCATGATCAAAATCAATGGTCTTGAATGATATAGCATAGGGGGCGCTCACCAGTTATTATGTACTTTTTAGAGAGTGTCATATGTAAGGTGAAGTTGTTTGCATTTAAAACATGCACAGTGGAGAGAATGTTGGCATGCCTCTATGCTACTTTGATGTAATGTGGCTGACAGTTGTTTGGATATTGTACTTTTGGAAATTGTAAATGATCTTAGCACACTGCTAACTAAAATGACTGCTCCCTTGTGCTCCAAATATCTGCCTGAATTTGTCTAAAGTACACTATTCCTTAGCAGCTATTAGAATAGGGAAAATGAATTTTGCCAGACTAGACAATACCAGCTTCTGAAAGTGCAATGAATGAATTACCAAATATATAAAATGTAAAAAATGTTATCGGCTCATTTTTTTATTTACAATTTACCTCTGAAGTTCAGGAAGTGAAAATGACCAAGTGGAGCTAGCACTTTTTTGGAGTAAGGCCAAGCTGTATACTCTATAACCCATATTACACCCATCAATCATACACCAAAATCAAGGGAATTAAAGGTTCTTTGAACAATACCTAAGATATACAAGGTCTTTTTTAAATAGCCAGTATAACTAGTGAGGAAACCCGGGGGAATTCTTTTTCTTCAAAATTCTAACCCGATGCAAAATACGAAACTGTAGAGCGCCTCCATACATACTAAATTTGATAAAACTCTGATCAGAAATGAATCCTTTACAATGTTAACCAGCAAATGTTGATGGACAGACAATGGAAAAAATCACTATACCACAAACCCACCTGACCTCTGGCCAGGTGAGCTATAAATGAAAAGACTTAGGAGGTAGTTGAAAACCTTTATGTTTTACAATATCTGAAGTTTAAGAACCGAATTAAATACAATTTCATTGTTGGGGACACTAATTTGAACGGATGTTCCACTTCAAAACTCCTTGATTTTTACATTCAGGACCCATTTGTTTTACCTGTATCATATCATGGATAAAAATAACAGAAACAATGTCAGAATCTTTAAGAAAACTTTAATAACTTGTCTTAAATCACCTTCTTCATATCTTTTTGTTTTGGAAAAACTACAGGCCTCCCTGTGATGGTAACAAGTCTGTAGTTAAAGGGGAAAAAAAATCATCTGAGCAAAATGAAATGCAAAGGGCCTTTGAGCACTCTCAGAATGTACAACTTCATACACATCTGCATAAAAAAGAATGTACAGTAATGGTAAGCAATTTCATGCTTGTATATAAATCTGGAACTGATGATCATATACAAAATTATGGGAAAAACATCCAAATTTACAAATTCACACACAAATTTCTGACTTAGTCAGATAATCCCAACTTTTAAGATGTACTGAAGATTCAAGACATACCTGTTCATGTTTGACTTATAGATTCACAATAAAAACTGCTTCAAGTTTCTAAATTTTCTACAAGTGCATAAATGAGTGGCCTTGAGATTGCTTACCTGGCATACACCTGTCTAACAGCCATATGTAAGAGCCATTGGCTAAGAAATCTGGATTAATAGAATGATTTCAGTTGAAATGTGTCCTAAAGCTGTTTACTGCAGATATCGTGAAAACAACTGATTTCAAGTTTCTCAGTTCTTTTGGTATCTTTATCCATATTGGATGGCACATCATTATCATCATCCAGTAATGGAAGGCCTTTATTCCATGATGCTTCTTGTCAAAGAAGGTCAAATTCTGCTCTGTGTTTTTTCTGATAATGCTGAAACAACAGCCTTGTTGATGGTAGATCAGCATCAAATGCCTTCAGCAGAGGATCCTTACTGTTATATTTTGTAAAATTCTCAAGTAGTTTTTGTGAAGATGCTAAAAAGTCTTTATATTTTTGGTAATAGGCAGCCATATTGGATGGAATATGGGTGTAATTTCTAGAGATTAGCCCATCAAACTAGGGTTCTTTCTGTCATATTTGCTCACATTTTTTCAGCTGCTTTTGAGTAGAGATCATTCATAGGTTTTTATATGTTTAGTAATGGGGACCATATTGATTGTCATCACGTTTCTGTGCACATCAACACCTGAGAGGCCACAAGTGCCAAGGAAATGGGAATAATATACCTTGCCCTGAAACACATGAAAGCAGCCAACCTGGGCCGACTGGGCAGGATATAAAAACTTTATAGTCCTTCATGGCTTAGTACTTTCAGTTCAATTCTGTTCAGTACTTTTTTTTTATAGAAATCATCTTAAAGGATTTACATTTTTAGTAATGGTAGCTTATCAGACCTTCATGCCAGAATGCTTTGTTAAAATTCAAGCAATTTTTGTTCTACAGGGCTTGAGACAGACAAAGTTATTTCAAAGTTTATATATCTTACTGCAGGTCAACATCACTTTTATAAATTTAAAAGGCCTTGATACCAGGATGCTGTCTGCAAAGTTTGTTTGAAATTGGTCCAGTAGTTTTTGGCAAGAAATTAAAATCTGAATTGTTGACAGACAACTCATGATAGATGTAAGACACACAACAGCCAGATGACGCATGAAGGACAAGACCACATCATGCAATACTTACCAAAGCCAAGGCAGCTAAAAACTGTTACAAAAGATACTTTTTTTAATCCACATTATATTGTTGTAAAATCAAACAAAAGAAAACATAGGTAAAAAAAAACTTATACAAAAAATTTTAATACAAAATATGAAAGCATTATTAAAAACTATCTTCACACAGACATCCAATTGCACCAAATATTGAATGAATACAATAAGATGTTTAAGAACTTGGAATTTTCAACTTTATTCTGGCCATCTTCTCATTCTGTGAGGAAAGATAAATAAACAATGTGAACACCCAAAAGTTATATAATTATGTCTTAACCCTGTAATATTTCTTTCCGCTACAAATGTATTATTCAAAACCTGCATGTAGCTACTTAACAATGACATAATGTCTTACAGTATCTGACATATTCATGTATGCTTAAAAATCACTAATGCTCAACATAATAAACACACACCAAAAAGACACAAACTACCATATTTACTCAATTATAAGTCAAACTGCAAACAACAAAGATCCTGATCTGCCAAAGGATAACGTGCCTGCAGATCAGGGTCTGTCTTGTTTGTTCTACTGATTACTCCTAACAAACTGCGCAGTCCCAGATCTGCCTGTGCATTACATGGTGGCAGATCTGGGTCTGTGCAGTCTGCAGCTGGATTTGTCTTGTAAATGAGTATTTACAGTAAGTCTATGTAATGTGCATGTACCTATCAGCAAAGTTTGCTCACTTTGTCGATGTTGGGAGCTCTACACATGGATGGTGTAGCTAGCCTCCTTCCAATAAGGTTGCACCAAATAAAACATGCATGATTCATTTTTGAGATCTGATTTAACCCTTTAAAATAAATGGCATGCATGCATGCATGATTGTATTTTCCAAGAAAAACAAGAAGCCTAATTCCATGTCCCTCATTCTCAGTTTTTTTCTCTCCAGATCCTCAAAAAATGGGTCCTAAGTGCTGCCTTGGTTGGGTTTATGGGAACTTGACACTTACAAGGGATACAAACTATTACTTGATTATTTAATTATTACTTGCTGATTACATCACCACAATTATGAACATCTACATAAAGTTCCTTAAAAATTGCTACAGTACATTCATACTACTAGTTCTCTTTGATACTAAATTACTGAACTGTTAACACATGTTCTCATTCAATATAAGAATGTTCACAGTACAAATACATTAGAACTGAAATTGCAGTACTTACACCATTACATGTCTCCTTTGATCTTTTCAAACAGGGTGAGAAACTTTCCCTTGGGGAAAGAGCAAAATAATGAAAGTTAGCATCCTGACCAACTTCCCTATTGATATTATGCCTACAGACTGAGTTTTGCCCAGGGGTAAAACCATCTGAGTTGATCTGTTAATAATAAAATCATTAGTTTTAAGAAAAGTAGGTCATGGTGATCAACTTTTACCCTATGTGGTCTAAAATGATGTAAGGAACACTCTGACCAAGTTTCAAAAACACAGCATACATGGCCCTACAGTTGGAAATCTATTAGCAAAGCAAAACTATCAGCAAGCTAAAATAAAAAAAAGTTTATACCATTCTGCTCAGTGCAGTGAAATGGACAAGATGAAACAACTTCTTCAAAACAAGTAGCAGACAGGTAATTCAAAAGTTGCCTTGAATCAGACCTGGGAGAGTTTGATTGGAGGTTAGAAAAAGGAATTTAGTACCCCACCCCTACCTCAAGTAAGACTGCTAAAACAAACTTACTAACGTAAACCTACTTCAAATGAGACAATCCAGACTTTACTAAGCACAGTTACCAATATTCCATGTCAAGGACATGAAAGTTTATAAGATAAAACATGTGCATTTAAATGGAGGATCCTTAGATAATATGTCATATTTTGCATTTAAAGAGTATTAATGCTGTAAACAAGCCTAATAAAAAATACATCAAAACAATCTTGTGAACAAGTCAAATGAAACTAAATAAAATGATCTACCTGAGACCTAGCTATATTTATTTTTATTTAGAAAAGGAAAGTCTCTTATTCAAGAAAAGAATTATGGATGAAAATGGATACAAATTAAATGGAAGCATTCTGACATAATCACAGATCTTGATCTGTAATTAATATCCATAGGCAAAATAAATTACATAAGCTTGATTTAGACGAATCACAATTCGTCTGCAAGTTTTCATAAGACAGGAACGAAGAATATACTAACTGAAAGTCACTACCTCTGCAATTATGACCTAATTTTTTAAAGATAATGTAGTCCTTTATAAAATCCATAACAAATTAATCCCATTTAATGCAGATCCAAACACGCTAAATTTTTATCACAGTTTTACAGTACAAAAGTATGGAATCTAATACACACTAAGCTCCATGTTGCACAACAGGCAATTAACTACGTAAAATATTTACACATGAACAATGACATGCACTCTACAAAACAGCCATACTATTATTTTCTACCAAGCAACCACTACAAAGTATAACAAGAATGCCACAATATAAAACATATGTAACCATTGTGTGAAAAAATATTTAAAAAACTATGATGAGACAGGTTGAAAATATGGATATCTCTATCCACAATTTTTGAAATAAATATATGCTGGACTCCCCACACTATAATGCTTTATTTGGTGGGAATCATAAAAGTGGACCATTTCATACACAAGACCACCTTGTATTAAGGAATTTTATATATACATGTAATATTACTATTGATACAAAGGAGTCCATCATCACATTTGCCTTATCAAATGGACCACCTTATAATGAGGGAATACCTGTAAAATAGGCATTCAACTACAAACAACATTAGATTCAGATAGGCCACTGTATAGGGGGCGCTCACCAGTTATTATGTACTTTTGAGAGTGACGTATGTAAGATGAAGTTGTTTGCATTTAAAACATGCACAGTGGAGAGAATGTTGGCATACCTCTATGCTACTTTGATGTAATGTGGCTGACACTTCTTTGGATACTGTACTTTTGGAAATTGTAAATGATCTTAGCACACTGCTAACTAAAATGACTGCTCCATTGTGCTCCAAATATCAACCTGAATTTGTCTAAAGTACACTATCCTTAGCAGCTATTAAAATAGAGAAAATGAATTTTGCCAGACTAGACAATACCAGCTTCTGAAAGTGCAATGAATGAATTACCAAATATATAAAATGTAAAAAAAGTTATCAGCTCTTTATTTTACAATTAACCTCTGAAGTTCAGGAAGTGAAAATGACCAAGTGGAGCTAGCACTTTTTTGAAAGGTGCACATCTGGAGTAAGGCCAAGCTGTATACTCTATAACCCATACTACACCCATCAAATCATACACCAAAATAAGGGGAATTAAAGGTTCTTTGAACAATACCTAAGATATACAAGGTCTTTTTTAAATAGCCAGTATAACCAGTGAGGAAACCCGGGGGAATTCTTTTTCTTTAAAATTCTAACCCTATGCAAAATACGAAACTGTAGAGTACCACCATAATGAACCAACAAATCAGGATCTATGCTGTTCCCTCCAATGACTCCATGTAAATAGCACAGATTATGATGCATTTTTTGATGGATCATCTGGGTCTCTGCTGTTTGCAGTTTGATTCACATCATACTCAAATATACATGTTCAACAGGTCAGAACTATATAATGTCATTTTAAAACATTTCTTTCCCTCTTCCAAAATTACACATTTATTGTCAATCAAAATAATAAAAAGTAACAACAGGCAATAATTGGTGTAAATGAACATGCAAATTATTATCTTTACCTACACTTGTAAATGCAGTGATAAATAAAATTAAAAACTGGGTTGAGTAGGGGTAAATACATGCATTAAAAATCATAATGGCAAAAATGAGTACCATCAATAGGACATGATACATCTGCCCCATGTTTAAGACTCCTTTATGTTGATAAATGAAATTTTTGTTTAGAAACCACTTTCTTTTGGTCAGTGACCTTGAAGTTTGACCCCTATAACTGATAGGTTTCTTCCTTACTTCGAGTGTAAGCCATTCATCATGTTTGGTTCAGTTGTGTGATGTAGAACTATGTTATGGTTCACAAATCAGTTTTCTTCTTTCAGTCATAGTGACACTAACTTTGATATTTTAACCCCCAAAGTGACAGGGATCTTCCTTAAGTGCAAATCATTCACAAAATCTGGTAATCATAGATGAAAGTGAATTCAAGTCATGGTATTGAAAATACTTTTTTCATTGAGGAAGAGATAATCTGATCTGAAAGTTGATAGGCTTCTTATTTACCGCAAGTGCCATCTGCAAATTTTCTGTATGGTGAAGAACTCCATCTATTGTGCAAAAATCATTTATCTTCATTCAGCAACACTGACAGTGACTTTTTACACTCTTGACCCCAATCAATACAGTTCTTCTTTATCCTAATCACAAGCCATCCAATAAGTTTGGTAAGTGTAGATGGTGGAAAACTCCAGTTATTGTGCACAAACAAATTGTGGTAACAGATGGACAGACAAGATCATAATATAATACACTCCATCTAATGGTGGGCATATAAAAAAAATACCAGCCATTAACAGGACCTTTAAGACCAAAAAAATGTGTCTGCTTCATATTGCACTGGTTCTAAAATTAGGATAGTTAGGAAGTTTTGTTTTTAAACATTATATATTATAATCATATGAATATATAATTAATTAAGTGCTTCAAGTACTGGGCTAATATGGCTCAATTAGATACACAAGTCAATTGCAGAATTTTTCTTAATTTTGATTTTTTGGCTTTAATTTTGTACAATTTTATATATATATATATATATATATATATATATATATATATATATATATATACAAGACAGAACAGAAGGTGCTATCCCTGGATTCCATAGGAGAATGCTTGATAATAGTAGGCAGAATTAATAGTTAATACAAAATAATAATATCATGCAGGTTAGAAAATTTTTAATTCATACTCTACAGAGATTCAAACCCAGGTCCGTGCATAAACAGCACCCATCGCCTTGCCTGCACACACCAGTCCATATAAGTCATGATGGAATATGGACTGGTGTGTGCAGGCAATGTGATGGGTGCCATTTACCCGTGGACATAGGTTCAAATCTCTGCAGAGTATGAATTAAAAATTCTCTAACCTGTATGATAGTATTATTTTATATATATATATATATATATATATATATATATATATATATATATATATATATAATGATTAGTATACATAATGTACTATGCACTTCAAGTACTGGGCTAAACCAGCTCAAAAAGATGCACAACTTCATTTCAAGAACTTTTATTTTAACCCTGGGGGGAAAAAAGTGCTAGGGTCGAAAAGGAAAATGGGGACTATCGGCTAACGGGAAACAGACACATCTATTTCTGCTTAACATTAGACAAGTCTGGAGACATAAAGACTCCACCAGGCAATACCCCTTCTGCTCTTTACAAATCCAGTACACCCAAAGTGTATGGATCACTTTCTTTCATGCCTGTGTAGTATCCACTTATGAGAAGTAAAACAAACATAAGATTTCACATTGTTCTATGAGCAACAGTCAATAGCATTCTCCAACAGCAAGAACAATTTATGGTCCATAAACTTTGTATGTACAGCAGATGCAGTCTTGAGAGACCACTCTTTCTACTACATGTAAAAGATAAAGGTCTCTCAAAACAGGTGGTTTCTCATGACAGGTCATTAATTATATAATCACAAAAATCTGTGATATGGAGAATATGGTCTTTCAAGGCAGGCAGTCTCATACCAGTGGTCAATTATGGGATGAGTACATATAAAGTAAATAAACAACTGCAAAATAAGCCCCCAAAAACCTAGAAAGTACTGCAGATGGACTTGGACATCTGACTGGACACAAAATGGTGTGGTTTACCTGAATCATCAATGTAACATATTGACAAATGATGAATATGTTTGTGTTAGAACATGTATTTTATACCTTTATTTTCACTAAGTGCAAGAATTATCATCATTTAGGACGAGAATTCTTTGCAGTTAATTTGTCTGTCTCTAATCAGTTCATTAAATTTTCTCTCAAATAAATGCATCCAGTCCTGTTGCAATTAGGTAAATTTCAAGTCAACAGATGAGATCAGATAGTGGCCAATCTAATTTCTCATATGTGAAAGCTGATCACCAAGCTGCCACGTGCAGCCATGAGGTCAAAATGAAACAATGAATTTCAGCCATAATATGACTCTTAACAAATTACTGCTGTGATTATTACCGTCATGGTATAAATACTATATATACTTCAGATTCCTTTAACCTGCTATACATGCAGTAAGTAATCAGTTTTCCACCTCATTTCTGGATATCAAGCACAAGAAAATCTGTCATCCCAAGGAGGTCTAATATCCAATGACTTTGTAGACTTTGCACTTCCTGGTCTTGAGCCTTTTGATCTCTTGGAAATCACAGAAACATTTGACTTTGCACTAGATGGCCTTGATCTTACAGATGACCTGACTGATGACACAGAAGCATTAGACTTGGCACTTGATGGCCTTGACCTTTTTCCACCAGATCCATAAACTGAACTTGTAGTACTTGAGGTATTTCCAGGTCGATAAAGAGTCTCTGTCTTGATTGGTAGAGCAGCACCAAGGGGAATGCCATAATGCATTGTCTCTTCAAATTCTTTCAGTTGTTCATCACGAGCCATGCCCTTCGATGCCTTAATGCTATGAAGCCGTTTCAGAAATTGCTGAAAAATAAATAATAATTCATGTATTCCTTTATTCTGGACATAAACAGTGATCATGATATAATGGTAAGCAGTGTCTTCCAGAAATCTGCCAATCATAATTATCCTTTGGAAGGTAAATTATCCTGCAAATCAAGAAAATTTTATAGGCACTGTTTAATATATTAAAGTTTCTTGACTTGTTGAAATCAGAAACCCAAACAATGACCACATTTTCTCTTCAATTTATCACAATACAATCACTGTATATACTCACCTGTCAGGTCCAACAGCAAATTGCATAGACCAAGATCTGCCATAACATACTGTGTCAGCAGATTTGGGTCTATGCAGTTTGTTAAGAGTAGTCAGTAGAATAAACCCCCCAGACCCTTGTCTATTGGTGAATTATGCAACAGCAGATCTGGGTCTATGTTGTTTGTAGTTTCATTTAACATGTGAGTGAAAAATATTATGGTACATCTAAAGTTTGGATTTGTCAAGTATACAGTGTTCAAAGAAACATTATTTTCAGACACTGGACAAGGGCAAGTAACTTTAAACAAATCACAAAGCATGACTCCAATTCCATGTACCTGAAAAGGCTCTATTTTTTGCTGCTATTCTGACATAACACTGAAATTAATGTACTTTAAATATGAAAAGAAAGAAACAAACAAACATCATATTAAGTTGGCTTGTGTGTTTATTTGACTCTCAAAATGTTTCTCATAAAGCAATTTTTTTCTCCAGGTTCTGATGTCAACCATTGTCTAATTGCTCCAGTTCTCAAAGAATTTGTCAGATCCAGGTCCAAGGCAAGTCTCTCTAAAAAAAACCCCAGTCATTTGCCCCCACTTAAAATCCATTTGGCAAAGAAGACATATTTTTTACCATTATTCTGACACACCCTACTTGACCAGAAAAATTATATGGTCAGTCTCTTATACTTGTGATCTTGGCCACTGACCCTTGGGTTTAATAGAATATCATCATAATAATCTCAATATAGTAAAAGCAAGGAAACAAATAAAAACCAAAACATGGTAAAATACAAAGTCACATATTTTTCAATGAACACAACACTCTTTTACACTCCTTTAAAAAAGTTATTCCTAATTGGTTGGCACAAATTCTCAGTATCATAAATTGTATGATATCTGGGACTAAGTCAATAGGAGTAAGCTGTGGTAGCTTAGATGCCTATCTGATGCGACTTGTAATGCATGGCTTTATCCTGTTGAGGAAATGGAAGCCCCATGACCTTTGCGAATGTGAAAATTGTTGCAAACTGTCAATTAAACTGAAGTAAATTGAATGCATAGTTTTGAACAACAGATAATTTCAATTTTTACTCATAGCCCAATTTGGCTTAGAAGCTAAACTTACACAAAAGAATCATTATCAGAAGGTCAGATCATACAGTATTATGTACTGCAATGCAAGTCTATCAGTTAGAGCAAACAAAATCAAACTTAAGCCGCAATTAACCTGTACAGCACACTGCTATCACTTGTTCCATAACACAATAGTACATTAATGGTTAATGATGAACTACTTTCTGGCAAACAGACTGCAGGAATGATAAATTGTTAAACATGTACTATAATCAATGTAAATCTCAAGGCATCTCTTTCTCATTACACCTGCGGGATCAAGAAGTTATTCAACAGTTGTAACTTTTTAATCCTCCATTAAACCATGATGTGCCAAAGCTGATAACAATCCATTTATTGAAATTAAGTTATGGGCTCTTCATACAGCTCAAAAAAACTGATCCCAAAATGTGATTCTGACCTTTGACAGGTCATCCAAAAGATTGCTCCAGTGCAATAAAGTCTTACTCCAGTTCACATGATAAAAGCATTTTTATATAATCAAAAAAACAAAAACAATAACAGGCCAATCAAGGTGACCTTGACCTTTGACATATTGATTGACCCATCAACAGCAATATTTTATATCCCATGGTAAATATCTCTGATATGTTTGATAAAACAGCTTTCCATCACGATGAGATGCAATAACAAAAGTTTCAAGATGGTTGCTGTGGTGTCTATACTGAATGTCAGACAGGCACCATTTTCATTTAGTACCAGTCATACTGTATTAAGTCTTTTAGTGAAACTCTCATGTTGATATGACAATTCATTTAAGAGGAGTAGTTGTAATATGATTTTTAAGATGGCCAGAGTGGCAGCCAAATTGGATGTCTGAGTGGAACCAATTAATTTTTGGACCAACTAGACATCATCAGAAATCTTTGGTAAAAACCTCGTGTTAGTACAATGCATGTCTTTTTATTGAGGCGGTCAAAAACAAGATTTTCACGATGGCTGCTGTAGTGGCCATATCAGATGTAAGATGGACACCATTTTCAATAAGGACCTACTAAGCATCATAAGAAGTCTTTCAGTAAAATCTCCATCTTGTTATGACCATCCTTTCAAGAGGATATAGCAATAACAAGATTTACAAGACGGCTATTGCTGCTGTCATACTGTATGTCTGAGCACCACAATTTTCATTTAGGACCAACTAGACCTTGGGATGAATGTGTGTGATGTTTCATGGCAAACCTTCAAGCAGTTTTGGGGTAGCAATAACAAACTTGTGCTATTTATGTACTGATGTTGGCTTAGAGACAACTGGCTATCCCATGATTTCTGGCGTAGAGACAACTGGCTATCCCATGATTTCTGGTCTATGACCAGTAGTGCAAAAAACTGTAATCAAAATGACACAGTTTCTGCTATGTCATACTTTTTACAACATTTATAGTGAGACCAAATACACATGCATACCACTTTTAATAACAGCAATAAATGCGTATGTAATTCCCACATATGCCTCCACAAGTTCACTCCTCCTTTTAGTCAAAACCTGCAAATCAATATCCACGCTAAGGGCATGTCTTAAGCCCTCCATGCCTATGTGTGTTACCAATACTGACCAAGAAAAGATTATAAAATCAAAAACAAAAATAAAATTCATTCCAGACTGCATACATGTCTTTTACTGACCACTTATTCTCTTTTCCACAACTTGCAAATCACTTTAGTCAGCTTTAGATTGTCTTTATTTTGCCAGACCATCTCTCATTTTCTGGAACCCAAAGTAGGCCAACACTTCAGAACATTTCTTCTTTCATGGACAGTCAGAGGTTCACTTTTACTTTTGCTTAACATTTTGAAAGAGGGTTGCTTATATTATGGCTAAATTATATTTCAAAATTGGAAAAAAAGAATGAATCAAACAAAATATTCTTCGTATTGTCATTAATTTAGCACTGTCTATCATTCTATAACTGTGCTATAAAATGTATATACTTTGGGATTATTAAAACTCAATAGTAATAAAAATTTAATAAATTTATCAGTACCGTAAAGAAACTTGATTACATTAATCACACAAAATGCACCAAAATAATATTTGTAAGTACACAGTGTTTTATTATGTCAAATATGGTATTCAAATTGGAAGCACACTGCGGTATGCTGAAGGATAAAGTGCTGTGCTGGTTAAACATTCTGGAGTTGCATGCAATGTAAACTTCTCTGAACAGCAATGGATTCTATAAACTACAACAGACAGTTTAGCTGTGCTGTCCCCAGCTTATTTTAGAAGGAAATTGCAACCTACATTCCTTAGATGGCATCCTGCCTTCCGTGAGGTGCCGAAGGAGCTCTGGTGAACAGTGGTTAGTGTGTCAAATTTGTGATCGAAAAGGGTTAAGACTTGAATCCTACCATCAGACCATTCTGGGTCGTCTGCCACAGTAGTTTCCTTAGGCAAGGCACTTGACTCCAGTTGCCTTGGCATTAAATAACCTACTTGTGTTGCCATGTCATTAAAAAAAAAAAAACCAATCCTGGGGTGCCCCCACTCTTGGTTTTCCTTGGGTGCAGCCATGTCTTCCAGGAACTGAATGCATTACATATTCACTGTAATATTTCACATGTACATTTTGTGTATTAACTCGGCTTTTCTACTTTGCACTGCAAGTGATAAAATAGGGGTTTATAATACCTCCTCTCTTAAAAAGCGGTCGCCTTTAAAAGCTGCATGTAACTGATGCTTAAAATGAGCTATCAAGCACACAATACCTGGTAATAACCAGTGGTCTGAGGACAAAACTGTTTTGTGCAGAAAAACTTACGATAACAAAGATTTGATTTTCTTCTGATATTTTCTAGTCACAAATATGTCAAACTTTAAATATCATTCATTTTACATGCATCCTTGAGTGGGACAACTGCGATTTTCCTATGAGACAAAATTTTTGTTCAATCATTACAATATTTACTGATAATAATCCATGTTTGATGATAAGCATACCCCTGCCCCATTTCTACAAAAATAGGGCAAATATTTACTTATGATATCTTTGAGAATAAGCCAACCCCCTACCTTTTTAACCAATTTATTGGGCTGGTCCTCTAGATAAAAACCATGTGAAAAATACTGCATTAAAGATACCATGTTTTTCAACAAATAAAAGTGATATAAAGGCTGAAGTGATAATGAAGTTTTTGTTTGAAAAACATGAAAGTGACAATTCTGTCTTATTCAAAAAATCCCTTTATCTAAGATAAAATTTGTGGGGTCTGCTCCTTATTTGTACTGCCTAGGAGACTAAAGAAAAAAAACGCTGAGCTCAGTCTGCTAATAACCTACATGTAGAGTATCAGACTCAAATAGTAACTTGAAATGTGCTCAAAGAACAACAATATAGATTAAATTATGCACCGATGCACCAATGATCCCATCTATAATGCAATGCTTATTTTCAAACATTTAAGATTTTAACTTTACATTGTCAGCATTGGTAAAACAATACTAATGCACTTTGTTTTAAATAAAAGTAATGACACGACTGATGAAGAATGTGTAAAAACAATTAAGTACATTAAAGTTTTTAGGGTAAATCTGAATCTGATTAAAACTGAACAGTGTCTATTATGTGGATATGTTGGTAAATCTCCACTGATTAAATACTTAAGAATTAACAAGATCACAGCAAAGGGACAGCACTTTATCTTCTTCCAAGTTATCAAGGATCTTAAATCTGCATAACACCCATAGACCATCATCAATACAACAGATGGTTGTGATGAAAAGTTTAATCAGAAGAAGGCAAGAAGTTTCAACAGCAAAGTTATACCAGTTCTTGTGGTTGAGATACGACAAAAATAGAATATGTTGGTGTTATTTTATGTCAAAAACATAAACAGCAGAACAATTTTGTCACAGTAATCATGGTGTTTGAAATGTTTAAAATTGAAAACTTTTCAACTAATGTGGGATGTAATGAACATTTCTCAAAAACTGAAAACATTCTACAAACCAACACTATCTCTTACAACATGTCAATTTAGCAGTTAATAATAATAATAATAATAATAAAAATAATAGTAATAATATAACAATAATAATAATAATAATAATAATAACAACAACAAAGACTTTATTTAGAGAAGGTAACTCAATTAGTTACAGAACTAATCTACCTTGAGGCCTTCTATCTGTTATGTACAATATATACAGTATATACAACATGATGTGAAGAATCTGGCTTGACACTAAATAATTAAGTGATTTTAAAAGTCAAAGTATCAAGCCTGGAACACATGCACAGGCATCTGTGAATACATAACATAAACATATATAAAATATAAAATACCATCCTGCATTTAAAAATTCAACTGTGAAAATGATGCAAAATTATAAAAAGCAGGTGGTATTTATTGTACTAGAACTGTTCAATTTTCTAAAGATTTCATCCATTTGAGACAATGATTATGAAAAGAAGAAATGCTAGGAGCCTGCCTTATGTCACTGGGAATGTTGTTCCATTACCAGTGGACCAGTATACTGAAAACTTTTTTTTAAACAATTCCTTCTTTGGCCTTGGTATAATGTAATTTTTGTTTCTTATGGACCTTAAATTTGGAGTACCATCAGCATGTCTTTGGTGAAAGATATTGCTTAGATAGATAGGAATGGCTTTTCTGGATACTTTATACATCAATTTGGCCTTTCTAAGAAATATTCTTTCATGTATTGTTAAAACCTTTATATTATTCATCGCATCCTGGAAATTGTCTATACAATGATCTAGAATTAAATGGCAAGCCCTCTTTTGGAGTCTTAAAAGTGTTGTTATGTTTGAATTAGAAGTATTACCCCAAATTACATTACAATAGTCCAGATATGGCTGAATATAACTTTTATAAAAAGATGACCCTATACTGAAGAGGAATGTATGTTTTGATTTTCCTCAGTAGCCAAATGCTTTCAGCCATTTATCAATCAAAGATACAAGTGCAGTTTCACAGGTGTGATTCTGCTGAAAGCCAGACTGATTATCATGAATAAGATCATAAGAGTTCAAATAGTTGAGAAAAGAATCATGTACATGTTTTTCTATTAATCTGGAGAGACAAGGAAGGATAGAGATGACAATGCCAGTTTTAAACTCCTATTTCATTGTAAATGAAAATCATCAGATCGACAAGTACCTGTCCATGAAGGAGTCTGTCACCTTAAAAGAACTTTAAATTTAATTATAGGAAATGCATTAAGATCATCGTAACCTTATATCATCTACTGATGAGACCCATGGAGTAGTGTTTATTCCTGTGGAGCTCAAAGCTTCTACCAAGTCCATATGAGGGGTCACCACAAGTATTCTTACCTGTTTCTTGTTTATTCTAAGAAATTCAAAGACATTATCAGAGGTGATCATGCTGTGGATTGATTAATTTCTGGAATAAATAAATATTCCCTTTTTCAGCATTTGTAGAGCCAGACTATAGAAAGATTTTCTACATGTACAATGTCTTTGCTAAAATAACTCTCTATTCAAGACAGGTCACAGTTATTTTGGACAAGGAAACTGTGCAATACCTTGCTCAAGCCTGACCTGAAAATGGCTCATTCTGAGTATAAAGTGCTGTAAAAGTGAATATTTACTGAGGAAATTAATAAATTCAAAACTTAAGCACTTGTGATCATTATCAGCTTTTCTGTCAAGAGCCTTGTGTACTGGGATTTGAATTTCTCAGCCTCAAGTAAGCCAATGTGCACTAGAATTCATTTTTAACATTTGAGCCATTTTCTTCTCCATGTACGCTACTTTGGAAATAAATGCTGAAGTGCATTTGCTGTAGATTACATCTGCTCTTCTTTACGTTTTCCTCAATGATCACTGACCATGTGATCGTGATTAGTACCCAAAGTAATTAAACTCAGTAAGACATTTCTATCAGCTAATGAAATTGATTTATCTCATACTTCTTTTTCAACAAGAAAGCTCAATTCATTACGCTTTGGATACACTCTATTCAGTCAAATATTAACTGTAATGATCGTTTATCTATTTTCTTGGGCCTTCTTTATGTGTAGAATGCATGTTACTGAAGGAACTTTCCTTCTTGAACCAATGACAAACAAATGTCATTGGCACAAGGGTGCAGCCAGCGATGAACCATGATGGAGGTGTCAAAATAGTTATTGTGAAAAAGTAGAAAAAGGACATCTTTCAAATTTTATAAATATTACTTTGAGCAACACATTTTTTTCTTACAACATACATAACTTTAAACCTCTTTAGCAGCATTCAATATTATCAAGAATAAATGGTTCAAAAGATGCATAGATCTCAAGTTCTAGCCTTTCAGCTAAAATATTGCAACTACATAGCTGTTTATGAATTATAAAATTGCTGCAGTAAATTCATACAAGTAGTTCCCTTTGCCACTAATTATTATTCAATTAATACTGCATAGTATTCAATACAATAATGTTAAAACATCTGAATGTAGAAGAGGACAACAGGCTTTACATTACCCGGCTTGAGAGTTGCAGTTAACTAAGATGCGATAAATATAAAGAAAATAAATGAAAGAAAGTATGCAACATGTTAAATGTACAGTCAAGAAGGCATTTAACATCAATTTGATGAAAATAACAGTATAAAAAAACCTTGGTACATCGACAAGGTTTAAATCATCTGTGTCCCTAGTGGGTCAGATATGATATGTCTTTTCTTCCCCTTAATAAAGTACATGTTGCTGATGTTTATAGTATACATGCAAGTGCCATTTAAAGTTTTGCTGTGAAAAAAGATACAAAATGCTGCCCACAGAAAACACTGGAATATATGTTGTAAAATTGGTGTTACATCTCAAATTAAGGTTTTCCAAAAATTTCAAAAAACCTGTTTAAAATTGTCCATCAATTTTAAAACACCAGATTAGGGGCAATTTAAGTTCCACACAAAGAGATAGTTCCTCATATGTACTGTTTAAGAAAATTTACTTTTTGGGGTTCAGAAACAAGACACAACACAAAGACACCAATGGGATCTTTGTCATTCAATATTCTCAATGTCACTGAAAATATATAACTGATGCTGTAATTGTCACTTTGTGGGATAACAGTGACATCAATGAACCAATCTTGCTATATTGAAAGAAACGGAAAATGATAAAATGATAATATAAAAGGTTCTCAACCTTACCTGTTACCACTGGGTTTTGACAACTTGGAACTAAAATGTGACCTGAATTCCAATGCATGGAAATTCCAAATACGTTTGTTTATGATACAAGTTGATTTCGACTGAAGCATCAGTTTTAACTTAAACCTTTATTTGCCTCTGGCATAATTTCCTACTGAGCATATACTGTCCATAAAAATTTGCTGTTATGTGCTAGTGAAGGACATTCATACTCTAATGTTTACACCTTATTGGCCAATAATTTTGCACCCAAGTAAAATCAATATGAATGGCACAGATAGCAGTCACTTGTGTCACACTTAGGTGTGCATAACTGAAACAAGGTCAGATTGTTTAGAGATTATCTTTGATATTTGTGACAGCAAGAAGAAGAGTGAATCAATTATGACTTGATTGGATTAACTTTTGATCAATTTGTTTGACTGCCCATCAAGTTATAAGCATAATAAATTAGATAAAGTGTAGAAAAAATGCCACTCTTGAAGCCAGTTGTCAAAGGCAAGTGGAAAAACATTACTTGTATCACAAAGTTGAATAATTTGGGTGTTTTAATTGGTGAATTTAAAAATTTATGCAGTGATCTAGTGATTTATTTCATGTTTTGGAATTACTCGAGGGTGAATGGCAAGATCGAATAATTTTGTTGTATTAGACGTATTTGTGAACTGGTAAATCACAATGGCTTAAAGAAGTATATTTTCTTTCCTGTCTTTGTCACAAACAATCTTGCAGTAATGATTATTCTGAGTCTCAAACAACAAATCTCTTAAAGTTCTATGAAAACTTAATGAAGAGTGATAAAGTGAATTTTTTGGGAGGTTAAAAAGAAAGATTAAAATACAGTAATTCAGTGAGTAATGATACATGTACATGACTGGTGTAAGGATGCTAGAAAGTCCACTAAGATCACAGAGAACAGGTCCAATCCTGACAAATAAAATATAAAATAATCCTTTTTCTCTTTGATACACCAAATATACACATAATCACATAATTGCAAGAAATCTAAAAAAATCAAGTTGTTTCACAAAAAATTAACAATTCCAGATATGGGCTCATGACTGTCAAAAACAAATGACTCCTGAGATTATGATTCTTCAATTTTTAGATCTGTTGAGAAAACAGTAGGACACTGATCCTACATCCTAAGAATAATTTGACAATTTATTATATTATACAGGGTTTATACTGCCACTGGCAAAAAAAAAAGTTCCTGACCTTTTCCAGACTGGTTTACAATATTTTACAGACTCAGCTGGCTTACCATATACAGCCTCTTATAAGTCAATTCAATTATGAGTTGACCCCCCCCCCCCCCTTAGGACTACTAAAAGCCAATTTCTTTGACATCCTAAAATTCAGGGTGTATTTTGCAACTCGGATCTGTTTGAAGGGGTGACTTTCTGTCAGTGAGACAGAATTGAACTTTGGAAAAATAAATAAGCCCAACTGGATGGAAGGATGGATTGTATTACTGAGTGGAACATATTAAAAAAAACAAGTGACAACTACACTTTGTCCTAATTAAATCCCTTAAAATCCATAAAGTCTGACATAATCCACTTACATGATAAATCCATGAATTTTGTAAGATTAAGTAATTCACCAATTCAACAATCAAGTGACAACCAAACATAAAGCTGCTGTTATGTATATTTAATTTGTAATGTTTGTATGTTAGTTCTTTCTTTTAATTTCATTATATGCTATTGTAATATAACATTGCATGTTGGACTTAACCCTGTATTGTCGATTTTTTTAAAAATTCTGTAACAACTAATACATAGCTAAAATATTATCTATGTGTATGGGTTTAATATTAGGATCATTATTAACATAAGTAAACATGTTTATTTGGGTCTGGGTATAGGATAATATGATTCCAATGGTATACCTGACATATTCCAGGTTCTATATTATAACTTTAATTAACAGATCTTCTAATTATAACTAACATTTTATCCTGTCAACATTTAGAACCATGCAGACAGAAATTTTCCATTTGGTAGTAGTTTTTATTAGAAAATGCTAATTGTGACCAGAGGTCAAGCAGAGTACTATATAATCTTGTGCCAGGTCTCTGAAAGCACTAAGAAGTATCTGAACTTATGATATGTCAGCACAGATTAGGTGCAGGAGTATTTGAACTTGTTTTATGGCATGTGAACCTGCCATCAACTTGTAAGAATGAAACTTTACAGACATAATTCTGATGTACCGGTGAGCACACAACAACAACAGAGTAATGTGTCACAAATAGACTGAGGGAAGCCATACCTTACATTGATTTTTTTGTTTTACTGTTTGATACAGACATTCAAACGAGAAGGGTACAGTATTTCTTCTTACACCTTCAGCTTAACACATGTAGCCCCCTTCAATTCCTGAAGATTTTTTTGCAAGCAAAAAACCTAACTTTTCCTGAACATAATTCGGTTGCGACAGAAAGATGAAGAATAAGGTTTGTTATATAAGAATTAAGGGTTAAAATTATTAGATAAATGAGAATGGTGTTGAGGTGTCAAAAGGCGCTTACATGTGAATCAGGTAGAGGCGTCCAAAGGCGTTTCCATGAGAATGGAGTAGAGGTGTCCAAAGGCGCTTGCATGAGGTAAAGGGTTAACTCTGAATGTGCTCTATAGTTCCATACTACAAGATCCCTCAGTGAAGAATTGTTTGAGGAAAAAAAAGAAACTGCAATCTGCTTGTAAATTGCCTGATTGTTATTTACTGCATATAATACAGGGGTCACAATACAAGGCAAAGTGGGTGACTAAACTGCCTGAAAAAAGTCAACTTTGCCTTCTTCTGTAAGGAAAGTGACAACATCTTAGCCCTGTGATTTTTCAGAGGTACATGTACAATGAATGACCTTTAGTTTAAGACTTCTGAAATGTTCCCTTACCCTAATACCGTGTTGTGTTGCAGCTCAATGTGAAATAGAGTTATACCTGTCAACTCTCTCACGCCAGGAAAAAAAAACCCTCCCAATTTTGGGGTTGTTCCATGCCGACCTCCTGATTTCATAATAACTCCCAATTTTTGCAGAGAACTCTTGATTATTACATTATGTCTGTCGAATTTTATTTCTCCTAAAGAAATCCTACATAAATAAGCAATCCACAGTAGCCATGTTCTATTTCATCATCTGTGAATATTTGTTGTGACAAAATAATTGTTATCACAATACAAATAATTTTTTTCTTCAGTATGAATGTTAAGTTTAAACATTATTCACTTCAATTTATGAACTCTATTTAACCCTACAACAGTACTAAAATCAGAAAATACAAAACAACAAAAAAATCACAATAAAACCATAAGCAATTAGTTTCAATCCCAAGAATGATCACTGTGAATGCTGTAGCATCTCCAGTCCCACCGAAGAAACTCACACGAGTAAGTGTACCATTTAAACAAACATTAACATCATTAAAGAAAAAGAAGAAATAAAGAAACATACCATGCAGCTTATGTGCCCTCAAAAAACTAATTTGGAATAAATATGTTATTTAGAAAACAACGTTAAATGCCTTTCAAGTTGAGAATAGGGAAATAAGGCAGGATATAAAACATAGGGAAAAATAGTTGCCACATGTATGGTAGTTTGAGACCAAGTATTTAGGCACCACTACTTACAACAAAACAGAGCATCATTTATATACTAATTAGTTGCTGGTGCTTACATAACACACTGTAGAAAATGGTTTGTTTGAATTACAGTGGAAGGCCAGTCCTTTTCACAAGATAATTGCAACAATAAGGATGAACTGTTAATTAGTCACACTGGCTTTCTTGCTTGTTTACTTAAGACTAACCTTTAGCTATTGTGCAGTTATGTGTGTGTGTGTGTCTGTGATTTGGCTTTTTAGCGTAGCTTTATCAACTTTTCAGTCATATCACTAGGATATCTGTGGTGTGGCAGTTTATAGTGACGTCTAGCCCTGGGACATCATGCCGCAGACATGTAACATCGTGTCTCACCCAGTCACATGATCCTGACACCAGTCCTAACACTAACATGTTAAAGCTTAGTGCCAAGCGAGGCAGCTGCTTAAAGTTAAACCACTTTTATAAGTCTTTGGTCTAAATACACCATTCCCTTGATAGCTCACGCACAACGGGGTCCACAAACACAGACCGCGCTATAAGCGAGGGCGCGAGTTACCGAGGGACCTCCAAAAATTGGAAAAAATTGCTTGGATATCGAGAAAATGGGGGTGGGGTGGGGTGTCGGGAACTTCGCTGTTTAATGACTGAATCCTCATTTTACATTCACGTCGACAATAATTTTTAGTAACGCACTTTTTCTAATGAAGTTGTTCGTTATTCTGTTTAAATAACATTTTTTTTCAAAATGTCCAACATGTGAAAGATCGTTCCAACTGGTTTCAACAATCATTACGTTTACACGAAAACATGTGTATATTATGTCACTGCTTTTTGTTTTCTTGACGAGTCTGGTTCCCGAAGTGGTATGGCATTGTATCCTGCCAAACTGGGAGTCAAAAGAGCAGGGAACTAGACTAACTGTTGATACACCACCAAACAAGATTCCTTTTGTTCAAAACACAAGCGAAATTTCATGAGACAATCGTCTACGTCGAATCTCAATTTTTGTGCTGTTCAATTAGTATAGTATTGATATCGTGATTTCACTGGAAGTAATAATGAAACTTTTTATCATTCTTGAGGATATCTCAAAGTGCCAGTTCAAGAATTCTCTGAAACTCACTTACCCACAATGGTCCGTATCTGTGAAACCAAGCTCTTTATTTTACGAAGTATAGTATTCTTTTAGCTTGGTTGCCATGCTATCTTTGATCACAGTTACCAATGAGTCGGTTAATTTAAGGTAGTTTATGTTACATACACAATAACATTTATAACAGCGTTCAACTCATCAAATGAAGTGAGTTCACCCGAGATACGCCTGGGGCAGCTAGATTTTAAGTTTGTAGGATTTTCGTGCCTTTTACCTTTTCTTTTATTTCACCTCCATTATTTGATTCAAAAGACATAATTAACGTGATTATACAAAGGAGGCCAGCTTTTAATTCAGTGCAACAATGCAACAAATACTTCTGCTAGTCAGTTATCAAAACATGGTCGTCACCTAAACAGGTTCTCAGAGAAATGCTCGCAGACACAGCTGTTACAGTAGATTGACACATTTTACATGTACTTACAAGAGGACACATTGCATTTATGATGATTACACTTAAAAGGAACTAGAAGACAGAACTAGAACACAAATTTCAATTGATAAAAAAATTATTAATTTGTATTTATTTATTAAAGTACTGCCTCCACTCAGCGTAAGTGACATTTTCATTGATCGAAATTTCCTTACATATCGTTAATTGAGGTGTGCTAGGAATGTCACTTGGAAAGAAAATGTAAAAAAATTGTGTGACTTATTTTTTAAATTTGGCATTTCATAATGTTGATTAAAATTTCCAGGTCCTATCTACCATTTTCAACGATAAAACGAGCGATATATCAAAGTTTTTGTAGCTAATTTTGATCGTGATATCCATACAGTTCATAAAATAGGGATCTATTTCTGGGGTAATTTCTGGTTTTAAAAAATGGGATCCATGCTTGACCCCGCGTTATAAGCGGGTTCGCGAGTTATCGAGGGAGTGGTGTATTATGTAAATGAAGATTTAGCCTAAAAATGCATTTATATAGGTCAGAAATGTATGGGACAACAATGTTGTATAATTTGAGAAATGCTGTAAGGTCAAAAGTATTTTCTGACTTCACTCATTTTTGGGAAAATACTCAAAAAAAGAGCAGTGAAATAAAAATACCATTTAACCAATTCCTGATGTTACTACTGGTATGTAGACAAATAATAAAACCATAAATCTGCACTCCTATCAATGGACTGTTGTAACAAAGCTAGAAAGTGAGTGGTTTCATCAAGAAAGTCCCTCTTTCTAAGAATAATTTCTCTCACGTGTTGGCTGCACTGAACAAAATGAAGGGTTTAGTTTATTCTTATATTGACTTTATTGCTTCAATGTGTTGTTTATGATAGTTATAGTAATATTTTATCAGCAACAAAGAAATTAGGATGAACAGTATTCTGAAGACATGTGCATTTGCTCTCATGTACATGGCACAAGGGTTCTTTCAACAAGTTCAGAAATCTTTTCCACTGCCATTTTACTCAACTTTCAGAAAGTAGAAAAAGAAAATTTTGTTAAAGGGTAATTGACTGAGCATTCTTACTCATTTGCAATTACAATACTGTATTCTAGTTAATCCTATCGCATAAAATTCATTACAATGTATAGCCTCTACTGTGCTCTTTTAAAGATAAATGGCCAAAACACACTGCATATAAATATGATGTTTTTAGACATACAAAATGTGTTTATAATATACTTACAACTCAGAAAATTTTCTATTTCAAAATAAACTACTGCTTAAAACCAATGTTAAATGCAGATATGCATACTGAGAAATCGAGAGAAAATTCTAACGAGAATGAAAACACACGTGTATATATATATATATATATATATATATATATATATATATATATATATATATATATATATATATATATACACACACACACACACAGGGGTCATGCTACCAGGCGAAGTGGGCAATTAAGTTGCCTAAAATAAGTAAACTTCGCCTTCTTCTGTTAGGAAAACGAAAACGGCTTCGCCCTTTGAATTTTTTAGAGGTACATTGACAAATCATACCTTTGAGATGTCCCCTCGCCTTAAGCAGGGTTTATCAGGTTTATTCTAGTATTGTGTTGTAGCCAACGGTATTCTTCAAGCCATCAGTAGCTAGGCCTAGTTTTGATATCAATTACACTGACAAACAAGCTCTTGCATGTTCGCAGGCATGTGTTTTGATAGCTGATTGACCATTAACCATTTCCCGAGTTGGCAACCACCCGATTTACGCATGTTATCCTTCGATGATAACAATATACAAACTTGTGTTCAAAACTTTAGCAATAGTATGTATATAGCAATTTGTGTTTTAAGAATAAAATCAGTGATCTGGATATTTTAACTGCCTCTTGTACACTATTTCATCATAAAATTAGTTTGAAACTGAAAGTGTACCAGTAACAGGGAAAAAATGGCGGACATCGCTATGTCTGGGAAGTACCAGTTTATTAGATTGTCTCTTTTCCTAAATCATCGAGCAAATATATTCAGAAAAATATACCATTCATAGAAAGCAAAGCCTAGGTATTACGTTATTTAAGATTTAACTTTAAAATGCAATTATATAGGTCAGAAACATGAGACAATGCTATGTTGTGGAATTTGCGAGAAGTGTTGTAAGGTCAAAGTTGTTTTCTGATGTGACTCATATTTGTGACAGTACGGAAAAAGCTGCGAGGCAGATAATAGTTAATCAATGCCTAAAATTAATACAAGTATGTAGACAAACAAATAAACCATAAATTTGCAATCCTATCATGGACTGTTGTAATGAAGATATATAGCCTAAAGTGAGTGATTACATAGCGGAAACCCCTCCTTCTAAAAATAGATGCACTCATGTCGGTGTTGATTCGGTTGGAAAGAGGGGTTTAGTTCATATACCGACTATAAATGAGCCATGTTTGTAATTTTATGCATTTTAGTACATTATGTATGAATAGTTACGGTAATGTTTTATCCACAAAAAAGAAATGAGGACACTTGTGCATTTGCCCTCATGTACATGGTACAGGAGTTGTGTCAATGGCCTTTAGAAATCTTTGAAAGTGCTGTTATTGTGAACATTTAAAAAGTATATAAAAAAAATACAAAAATACATGTTAAAAAATTGATTAAGGGTAGTTAATTAATAATTTTTACCAACTTACAATTACAATAATGTAATCTAGTTACTCAGTTAAATTTTCTTACAATGCAGTTTCTATTATTCTCTTTTAGAGTCATATGGCCAAAATAATTAAGACAATTTTCTACTAGAAAATAAAGTATTGCTTAAATCCAATGTTAAATGCAAATATGAATACTGGGAAATAGAGGGCATAATTCAAATACGAGAACACACATTTTATATATCTATATATGTATATATGTATGTATGTATGTTGCATTTCTTTCTTCGCGTCCACTTCTCCCTGTTGAGATCTCACTTCTCTATGTTCTGTCCAAAATGAGAAGTCACTTCTCCCTAAAATTCAAGTCTAGCTTGACCCGTATATATATATATATATATATATATATATATATATATATATATGTATGTTGCATTTCTTGTTTTGCTCCTACTTCTGTACCAAATGAGACTTCCCTAAATCTGTATGAAAAAATATTGCTAAAGACTCACTTTTTGTTATGAGCAAGCATAAAGTCACACATAACTTTATCATATTGATACTTGCCACAGCAAGTACAGATAGGATTACAAATTAAGTATTAACTTTGTATTTCATCTGCGTTTTTGTTTCTTGTAATGAAAAAGTTCAAAACATATCTAAAAATACTCTATTCCGTAGTGTCTCAACCATATATATATATCTGTCACAACTTTATATGCAAATTGTTAAAACGACAGGTGTAGAAGAGGAAGTAAGTTAAACTTCCAGTCAGGAACACTCCAGTTACAACCTCAAGTCTGCAATAAATGTTCACAAAACTTTACAGTTATCCTCAATCATCTCATGTCCACTTATTGGCTTACACATAGTAACCTGTTCTGCTGTTACTTGCTTAGAATATTTTGCATTCGTCCATTTGTTTTTGCTGAAATATCTGGGTTGATATCACAGTAAAACTCAATGTCAGATTTCTGCATCTAACCATATCAAATATCTTTTATTTCGCATTTGTTTGCAATTGTTGTAATATAGTATGTTGTCATATTCTGGGTCAAGTTCAACTTTACAGCCTGCAAGCTGACTTTTATAAACCTTTATATAGTCCTGCATTTATTTTCATCAAATTCAATGCAAAACTTATTTTTCTTGCCATCTACCTTTTCTTTAAAGGGAAAACTGATAAACAAGTAGATATTTACTTTGATTAATAATTCATTAAAAAAGGGTGGGTGGGTGCAATGCCATGAAATCAATGCAAGGCAATGCAAACATTGCTATTGGGAAAATTTTGGCAAAATGATAAACTTGATAGAATTGACTTTTATTACATTAACTGCTATGGTATACTTGTGTAAAAATACATACCAAATTTTGCATTTCAATTTTTCTTTGCTCCCTCTGTCTATTAACTGCTGAAGGCGTAAGTCTTTGTGGTGGTACTGGAATTTGCTTAGCCTTTTGTTTAGCTTTGGGTTTATTATTCTGTCTGGAATCATTTTTCAATATTTCATTCAAAAGTCTCTGGTTTTCTTGTTCAATCAGTTTTACACGATCAGCTGGAAAAGAATAGTTTGACCTTGGCCTGTCAGCTTTAACATTCTGTCGTGGTGCAAACATTACCCTTCTTGTGTTGGCCTTCAGTCTTTGCTGCTTCTCATAATCAATTTCTGCCATGCATTGCATCAATACATTAAGATCAATTTTGTCAGAATCCAATTTAATGTTTGTACCAACAGAATCATCTTCAGGTATTTTGAACTGCAGATCAGTACTCACATGTTTTCCATATCTGTCACTTGAAGAATTTGCACGTGGTGTGCTCTGAGGGGTAACAAGTGGTGAGACTTCTGTTATATCACTATTATTCGAGTCACTTAGTGAATTATGTCTGGGGAGGGTCTGAACTTTTCTATGGTGACCTGAGGGTGGTCTTCCTTCTCTAGTATTCATATGTTTTTTATGTTCTGTGTGTCTAGAGCTATCTGGTGAAAATCCAGAGCGAGCATGACTTTCTAAATCTAACATGTCTCTATCACGATGGCCATCCCTATGCTGATCACGTTCTCTGTGAATATCATTCTCCTCTTTTCTTTTTCTGTCTGAATGTTTTGGTCGTTCAAATGTTACAGTACCTTTTTCTGTACCCCATGCTTCCATGTAAACTTTTGGTACACGAACATTCACAGTTTTCTTTGATTTTTTATCAGAAATGTCCTCATGTGACGAACCATCTGAATAGGCGCTTGAACTGTCTGAATAACTACTTGAACGTCTGTCATACTCACCCTCACCGCTCTTCCGGTCTTCCTTTCGTTTTTGACCAACAATTTCTTCAAATTGTTCCGATTTATGTGTTCTCTTGTTCTTATCCCTTCTTTTTGTGCTACTTTCTTCACCAGCACCGGAGTGTGAATCATCGGAATTCGTGTCACTATCAAAAGTGTCGGAATAATGATCTGATCCGCTGGATGAATTTCTTTCTTCATCCATTATTTTCTGTTGTTCATTCCTGTCATTTCGCTTTGACAAAATGGCAGTTTGTGGCCTTTCAAAACTCTTTCGGTTGCCATGTAAATTATCTTTTACGATTTGTTTTGGATTACCAGTTTGTTGTTTTTTACGAGGAGATTCGAAAAAGTCAAAATCTATATTCTCGTCGGCTTCCTCGATTTCCATGATGAGTAGAATTTGATAAAAGTGACCACCCCTGATCGAACGTCAACCACCTTGCTTTGTTATGTAGCAACTAGTGACGTCACGTCCGCGATACTTCAGACGTAAATCTCGTTTGTTCTGTATAAATGGCGGCAAATGTGAATTGCAAGTTAGTTTGGAAAATTCAATCCATCTGGGCATTTCCAGCTTATTTGTGTAAAAAATTGTTACAGAAAGAAAATCTTACTACTAATACATAGAAGGCAGAGATATAGTTTGTGAGGAAAATTTTTTTAAAAAAATCAAAAGAAAACATACGACAACTTCGTAACTGGCAACGTGCACTTTTCCAAATTATGACGAGATAACAAACTAAACTAAGAGATACATTGTGCTAAATGCAGTTTTACGGAATCAAGTTCATGTGCACAGTTTCTGTCATTCTTAATTTTAGTTTTCTATGTCCAAATTATTCTCCCGGTATTGGTATTCACTGGCCATAGGCCTAAAATAGTATTCATTCATTTCAGTCTTTAGTTAAAAAACAAAATAAAACAGTATTTAAGTGAGTATAACCCATGATTACATAGTTCATCTCTACCAGAGACTTGTAGCCTAATAATTTTATGTCTGCCACTACCAGTCTTTTAGAAGTTTCAGATAGCTAAATATTGTAAATAATTGTCATTCAGAAAATAAATTTAAATAAGATGAGTATGGCAACAGAATGTTCGCTCATCTGACCTGTCATAAAATTACGTTTAGCATTTTTTTCCCCAATGATTGTAAACCAGCTTCAGAAGCTATTATCATTCTTCACCATACAAGCCATACACTTCTATGTGAAAGTCACAGGTTTTTTTTGTAATTTTCGAATGACAGCCAGTATGAGGACAGTTGGAATGCAGAGTTCATGCATCTTTGCAGGTTTTACCTTTATTATCCACTACAGCTGAGACTCCACCTGAAGGGCATGCAGTCCACTAATTTAATTTACACACATTCACATATGCAGCACCTGTTGATGGTACATGTCACAGTATACAATATATTGTCAATAATACCAACTGTTTGCCCTTCAGTAAACATATTTCTAAATTCATGTTTCCAACTGCAGTGGTTGGATTTCTCTAGAATAAGATATATGTATAGCATGGACAAAAACTTTAGCTATGTTTGTCAAGTATAAAATGTAGGCCACAGTGACTGTTGTTTGTAAGGGTGTACAGAGGGGTATCATACTGCAGACTTTCTTGATTCTAATATAAACTGCACACAGAAAATGACCTTTAAACACTAATTCAGCAAAGTCACTGAAGTATGAAATATGAATCATAGAGACCATATTTTGCAATTATGCAAGTTCTTTTCAATATTCAGTCTGTCACCATGTTTCATGATTCTTGTTTGGATAGCATGCCAAAAAATGTGTTATATGCTAATTGCATAAACTAAAGCAAAGCCAGTTAAAGATAAAATATAGGTTACACTGAGATTTTGTTGTTAGGGTGGGATACTATTAATGGTGCATGCATAACATTGTTAATTTCATGAATCTAATATAAACACTGCAAGAGAAATAAACATGGAACACAGAATTTAACCCAAAAGTCAGTGAAATATATACTATTTTAATACATTGTATCCACTGTTGTGCCAACTTTCTTTAATGACCCTATTTCTCTCTTCCCAATGAACATTCAGCTCAAAGGCTACAACCTTCTACCTAGACTTTAACCAATTTACTACATATTCAAAATTTCTGGAAAAAAATTATTTCTCCAGATCCACATACATCTTCCAACTCTGTTTCATTGAGGATTCTCCTTCATTGTTGTGGGATGTTACTGGTTTCTCTCTTTTTGACAAAGTTGATGAATTTTGGTCTATTGATTAGTACTGGTCTAAATGAGGCCCTGTCTGTGTAAATTTGTTGGAGATGGCAAAAGATCATACACTAATCCCAGCAAGAAGTGGATTTGGAGAGGCTTGTGATTCAAGATATCAGACCATGCTAGCTTCCTCTGGTACCCCTTTGGAAATCTTGGATTGTGGACATTATCATTCATCACTTTCTCATCCTGGATTGGGGCCCTGTTGGCCAAGTGATCTGAAGTGCCTGCATTTACCAGTCATTGCCATCTCACCTCAGTCAGCTTGGGTTAGAGTCTCGGGCCCAGCCAGCATGGGTATGTGAGAAAGCTTGCCAGTAGCTTCCCATGGGTCAGTGGTTCTTAGCAGAGCTTTCCTGGGTTCTTCCTCCACCAGTTATACTGGCTGCCATGTATAGCCTATCTTGTGCTGAGAAATTGCATTAGGCCCAAAACAGCAGCAACAACATCAATCATCCTGGATTGCTAACCTTCAAGCACTGTGTCTGACCTTCTCCTAAACCTTGTCTTCTAGAGCAGGTTGTTCCCACTATATTTTTGTTTTTTGAAGCTACTTTCTGCTGCTTCAGCTACGTGGAAAACTGACCATTTCCTACCAGTCCTGACTTAAGTGTCTGTAGAACTGATCTTTTTGTCCTGGAAGCACTTCAGTTTTATATGTACCCTTGCCCAACTTTAACAATTCGTATGTTAGTGGTAGCTGAAGCATTCCAGGCTTGGTGTTGAGCCCAACTTTTTATTCAGGATGGTGGAACTCCAAGTCGTCTGTGCATATACTTGATAGTTTGCTTATAGCCCTCCACAGTTGTTGTTGCTGTCTCGTACAGCATTGGCTGCCAGATCAGTATAGGCAGTACATTCTAGTACATCCATGCCTTGAATTTCCCTGGAAGACCTGATTTGTCATCTTCTTCATTCCTTCTTCTTGGTTCATAGCAGTTTGGTGCTGTTGTATCTTTCAGTATAACATCAAACAATTTGCCAAGACACTTGATAGAATTATCTAGGATGGAAGGAATTTCCTTTTGTTGGCTCTTCATCAAAATTGGGGATTTTACCCAAGATTTTCTTTATTGCTAAGCTCTAGGACTCCCTTGTCTACAACTTCCATGAGCCTGTGATACTGTTTTCTCCAGTACAGTCAACACTTATGTAGTCTGGACATGTTTTTGGATGGTACACATATTCCTGACATTGTTTTTGACCCAGTTGCCTCCCATTCTGCTCCTGACATTGTTTTTGACCCAGTTGCCTCCCATTCTGCTGCATTGATTATTAATTTCATCCTAATGACAAATACTATAATGAAGATAGACAGGCTGTGATCTTACTTTTCAGAACAATTCATGAATGGTGAACTTGTGAGTCATAGCTGGATTTTGTTGTTGTACATCCTGATGGACTGCTGTACAGTCACAGGTAAATGGTATTTGTCAAGAGCTAGTTAATCAACTTTTGGGGTATTGAACAGTAGGTGTTGGCAAGGTCCAACCACACAGTTGTCACATTACAATATTGAATCCTGGTTTCTCTGATGGGTTGACTTAAGACACTTATGTGTTCAATATACTGAGAAAATCATGGAGCTTCTCCTTTCTGCACTGTTGTATAGACATACTTGTTGCCTATGATGTACTTGGTTGTTCACTTTGCCAAGGTGGAGAAGAGGATCCTTGGATTGAATTGTTAGCTATAATTCAAACTAGTATTGTAGTAGCTAAATCATTTGGAACTGATTGATATCTTTGGAGTCCTTATGACTGTACTGGTAGGGTCCTTAGATACTCCAGTAATCATTTTCTCATTGAGGGTCATAGTGCTTATGTCAGGACCTCTTCTGCTTCCACTCTGTTACACTCAAGCAGGTCAGATCACTCATTTCTGCACTGATGTATCAACATACTTGTTATCATATACTTGGTTGTTCACTTTGCCAAGGCAGAGAAGAATGTGCCAAGGCAGAGAATGTCTTTCCTTCCATGCTCAGTGAGGGTCAGAATATCACATTCTGACTATATCACAATCACTGTCAGGAAATCTTCTGCTTCCATTCTGCTACACTTAAGCTGGCAAGACTGCTCATCTCTCAGAGGAGATGAAGCTAATTTGTAAGGGCTTGCAACAAAGGCAGCCCAACTTAAAAGCTGTGGTGGAGGTCTTAGAAAGTTTGCTACTTGTAAACAGCCTTATCTTACTCAACAACCACATGCATGAGTTGACCTTGTAACATTAATAGAATGTGTTCATCCCATTTCAAATGTTTTTCATCTATCACCAAAGGATTTTGTCATAAGTAACCATGTGCAGACAAAAATTTCATTCAGCTTGAGATTGAAACTGGTGTTGTTCAATTTCGCTACTTATATTGGGTAGTACTTAGTCTGTGTTTAGTTTCTTACCATTTTCTTTACACCATGAATCTAATTGAAGTAAGGCTATCTGAAAGGACCTAACTTAGTCTGGGTTTAGCTGTTTGAAATTTGGGAGAGTAGTTAGTGTCATCAGCATATAGGTTGGTAGATAAAATACAGTTGCCTCTTTTCAGAGGCAGATTATTTATGAAAATCAGAAATAGGAGTGGACCCAGGATTAATCCCTATGGTACTTCACATGTAATTGGTTCTTCTTTAGAAAAATGTATTTTTTCTTTTTTTATTTACATCTATATTATGTAGATCATTTTTATAATAATGATTTTTAGTAAGGGTTCTTTAGTTAATGACATTTTTTTTAATGCTAAAAATCCTATAATTGTAGTTTGTACTATGAGTCATATACCCTGTATTACACTGTTTCTTTCAAGGTTGTGTAGAATCAGTTGAAGAAAAAATTACATGATCCAAAATGGATGTGTTCGCATGAATGGAGGTCATGGGTTTTTCTACAAAGGCTCCTGACTTAATTCCTGACTGGCTAAATTGGAACAGCTGTTGTTTACAGCAAATGAGTGATTTTAAAATGCTGAATGATTCATTCAAAAGCCTCATTTTGAATTGTTTAGCTATTGCATTGTTAGCTTGATATGTAACAGGATAGGAATGCAGTCATTCATTCTCTACATTACTATTGGACTTGAAAGAGATACAGTGATTAGTTTGATTTATATATTTAATTTAATATCATTTGTTGAAACTGCAGTGTTGTGAAAAACATTTATTCAAAGACATTTGGATACTAATTGCTATACAGATTTACCATGAAACATTCAAGGACATTTTAAATTTATATTTCTATTGGATTCACCGTGAATTCATATAAAGGACTTTTGGATTCATAACAGTGATTCTTCTGTGTTGTTGGTACATCAGTACATTATAGTTATCATTTGGAATACCTTTGCACATATTCAGATTAGTTGAATCTATTAGAAGTTCTAGAACTTTTAGGATTTAAAGAATTCATTATTGAAATCTTTGCTGCCTGACTTAGGAAAGGGGGTAACATTTATCAATTTCCATGTCTTGGGAAACATTGAGTTGGATATGCTTAGAATATATAAGCTATGCTATCAGTTATTATATTTGCAGCAGCCGTTAGAAGAAGTGCTCCAATATTATTTAGACCTGTTGATTTTGTTGTCTCAGTAGTTTCCACAAATTAAAAAAAAAAAATTTTGATTTGATTTTGTAGAAATAAAAAAATTTTGTGTTCTCAGGAATTTTCTCTGAACAGAAATTTCTTACTTTGACATGACTGGAGTTTATAATGGGTTCCTTAGTTTTCAAAGCTGTCTTCACAAAATATTCATTAAATGTGTTTTCTGTTTGAACATACTCAACAATAAATTGACCTTCCTGTTTAAGTTGTTGGATTTTGGATGACCTTGTGGAATTTGTCTACCTGCAATGACTGCATTTTCAGTGTCAGTCATTTTGTGGTCCCAATCATTGCACAGTTGCTCTTTTATAGCATTCAAGTCTTGAACATCATTGTCAATTCTTGGAGAAACCATGAATATGAACACCTTACTAGTTGGTTTGTCCAAGTAGATGTTGTTTAGAATGTAGTGAAAATTGTCTTCAGTTCGTTCAATTTCAGTGTTGTCAACATCATTTCCTCCAGCACTGGTGATGATGTGGTCATATTGAAAAAAGGTCAGTTTTTCTGATTATAACAAGCATATGATCTGGTCCCACCCAAGCTCATGACCTTGACTTGCTGACATATTTTATGATTGACTCGCCAGTCAGCAGTGATTGTTTTGTGCAAATTTCTTTATGTTTTAATTCCAGACAATGGAAGAGATAAGGGTTTCATTGTTAATATAATGATGCTCACCATTCAGAACATTTATATAAGCGGAGCTTAGGTCATAAGAATCAGTTTTATGATCTCCTTTCACATAATGCTTTGAGAATTAAGCTTTCAGTTGCTGTAGTAAAGTTAATAACTTTTGATGTTTCATTTTTGAAAAATTTGAACCTATTACTGTGGATCCTTTGAGTCTCAGCTATAATTGACTTACATAGGTCAACTGCAATCAATTTTTAATTGGTTTCATTACCTTAGTGATATTATTCCCACACTTTTCGGATATTTCTTTCACATGCACACTTAGAGTTCTAAGTTTCTGGTATCTTCAGTTATTGATAAGAGAATTTCAGGATCAATAGCTACAGAATCATATTTTATTTAAGTTATTTCTGATAGTAGATTATCTTTGTCTTTATTCCAGTGCTTCATTTCATCCTCCAGCTTATTGTTTTCCACTTCATTGATTAGGCAGCGACTTGATGGGCTTAGGTCACATTTTGTGCATTGTTTTTAATCTTTCCAGGAATTTAGATTTCACCGTAATATTTGAAAGTTGATCAGCAAGCTTGTCATGTTTGTTTTACTGGTATTCTGCTTTCAAATATTTATGCTCATTTTGGTGACTTAGTTTGTCGGGCTTTCAGATCTGTAATTTCGTGATGCAGTATTTTTTTTCCCTCCATTTCTTGGGTTGTTACACTATGTTCTTATCACTGCCCTCATCTATCCCTGTCAGCAGAGAAGCATTTTCTGAATGGGTATTTTCCTCCTGGAGCAATTGGTTATCATTATCCATTATTAGGGCTCATCTCTTGGTCACTGTCCAGCTCAGATTCCTGCAGGTGAAGACCACCCCCTTCTTCCAGTTGGACATCCTGGCTGGGATTTTTGAATAGTTTCCTCAGACTGATTTTGTAAAACACCACTAATTTCCATGTCTGAATTCCCAATACGGGAAAGCAGTATTTGATCTCCAATTCATTTAAAATTTATGCCATCACATGATGCCAAGGAAGTCTGGTTTGGGTATTACATACCTGAAATATACTTTACTATTACTGGTTCTGGAATAAATTTCTTGATCAATGAGTTGAAATTCAGTGCCAGTCCATTTTTTATAATTAGGCTTCTGAATAAATAGTGTTTGTGGAATTGTAAACAGCCAATGTAATTTTGTAGGACTGTAGACTGTTTGAAGTAATTTTAAAGATGATAACTGATTATGTTTATGATAATTCCATGTCCATATCTAAAAGCTTAGTTTGACATTCCATTCAGATGTAAATGTTACATTAAAAACAGTTACAGAGTTAGTAAAGTAAAATTTCAAAGTAAAATATTTTTTATCGGCATTTATGGCTTATTTAATGAGAGTAGCAGAGGTGGTGTCTACATCACTTTTTGAAATTCCTGAAAACTTTTTTAATCTCAGGTGAATATATTAGACAAAAGATTGATGGGTGGATTTAGTTAAGTTTCAAATTAGCATATTATGAAATAAAATCCTCTGATTTGTGTAGAAATGATGGGTAGGAAGTGAAAATGATTGATTCAAATATTGTGTAAGTTATAATGCTACATACACAGCAAGAGCTAAACATATACCTGGATTTATCTTTTCCCATTTTAACTCATTAACCCCTGGAGGTTTTTGTTGTTTTCGCCTGAAATGCGAGTAGGAAACCCATTTTGGGGGCTATTTCTGAATACATCCCAATACATCGACCTCCAAGACATTTTAGGTTAACCTAATGCCTAGTTGTGTTAGAAACATTGTTTTTCATTGGCTATTTCGCCTGAGCATGAGCAGAAGGGTAAAAGTTGGACTTCTTTATTTTGCTTAACGGACCCATCATTTTCGTGTCGAGACCACTCTTTATTCTAAATGCCCATCTTATCCTACTTTTTGCAAAGGTTCACCTGTCTGTGTGCAGTTCAGACCGGTCTGTCTTAGATCTGAGGCCAAAAAGTCTAAAATCCGGACACAAAATCGGATTCCGACCTCGGGCGAATTTCGGCTGGAAAAAAATCGGGTCCAAAAAGTTATGTTTTTTCCTCTGTATTTTGTAGTGCAACTAGAACATCCATATTATTTGGTATCATCGTAAAGCTACATCTGTCTACCTTTCTATAATACCACCCACTTTACTGTGTCATACATGACCTTGACGCTACAGAGCTCAGAAGTAGGCTACCACCTCCTGCCGCGTAAACACGGCGCCAGGGGTTAATGAGTTAAAGAAACGGGGAAACTTTACAAATTTAATTTCTTTGTTTTCTAGGATCCTGTGCATAAATTGATCGTGAATCCAGAATGATGAATGAGACTAAATATTCAGCAAGTTTTCGGAGTAAGCAGCACTTGATTGTGAGTTACGATGTTTTTGTAAATGAGCAGAAACATCATCTGACTATGTTGTACCCGTTTCTGTCCAGTGACCAAATTCATGGCAAATTGAGGTCTATGTGGAAAAATATGAACTCCAAAGACAGAGCAAATTATTGTAAGGTGACCTCTACACCAGATAAGAGACTCAGAGGATCTAGAAAGCAGCTATTGACTGTTAGGTGTGAAAAGTCGCAGCTTGGTATCATTGGATGTAAAGCTAAAAAGCTAAGATGCTATGTTGAAAGTTCTGGTAATCAGCAAGAAGGTACATCCTTTTCCAAGATGGAACAATGCAAAATTGCTGCACAGTGTGAAAGTTACAGAAATGATTTCATACCATCAAATTCTCTCCATGAATCTTCTTCAGACATGAAGGAGGTTTCCCCCAGAACAGTTGGTGATTTCTGCGCAGAGAGGGATAATTGTACTCCTGCCAAACAAAAGTACACCAGGAATTACATAAAAACAAGATACAGGCAAGACTGTGACTTAAGGCTGGTCCCAGATGTCATTGATAACACTCCTTCAACAAAATCTGGAATCTTGAAAAACAAGTATAAATTAATCACAACTAAAATAGATAATGAATAAGTCTGTTCTTAATTCGCTAATTACAATCTATTTTGTGACACCAGTAAATTCCTTTGTAGTGTTATTCTTCTATCAGAGTCATAACAATTCACAGTTTGGTGTTTGTCAAAATTTATGTCATGGAACTTTGGAAATAAGTCGATAATTGGCATTTTATTAGTGAGACACAGATTATACTTTACCAGTATGTTTCTCTTTACATTCTTGGGGTGATGAAATATTGAGATATGTATGTTTTGCTTTTTCTTTGGCATCTTCCTGTGCTTTATTTGAATGGCATGATAATTGATTGACATCTTATTTATTCTTCAAGTTGTCTATGGGAATTTTTGTATTAAAATAGCTTAAAAGTCATATGTGGGTGTCTGGATGTTTGATCATGGGACCATTTGATCACTGGACATTTGATCATATTCCGTTGAGTAAAAAATATCTAAATTTACAAGGTAAGGAAATTTTAATTGTTAGAGAATTTAAGAAAATTTCCTACCAATTCATTTTTAAACAAACTGAATGCTTATTTTATTTATCACTTTTTGCTCAAAAATGCTTGAGCAAAACCAGTAATAAAATAATTTTATAAAAGTTATATAATACAGTTAAGTGAATCTGTAAGGAACTAACAATGACCGAGTGAATTTTTAATTTTATTTAACTGGCAAGCCGACAATGTAGCTGTAATTGCTTATGTAAAATGAATAGATACAATTGATCACAGAATTATGTTTAGGCCTGAAGTAAAAAAATGTATAACTTTTATTATGACTCTGTGGTCTTAATGTTAGTCGTAGAAAAGAGTGAGGAGCAACAAGCTTTGCAAAATTCAACAAATAATTATTTCCATATAATACAAGGTTGAAATGTAAACAGAATATTTCAAATTAAATACCAAATAATCCTAAAATTGCTAATATAAGTCCTAATGAATAAAGTTCTGAATAATCATTATTGGTATTCCAAATTAATTCCTGTGCTGGAGGTGTTGATGTGCCTATAGTGGGCCATAATCTTTAATGTGCTAATGTACCAATGGCCTGAATAGTATTGATGTGCCAACATTCTTTTGTTGAATCACAGTAACATAATCAAAGGTTTCCTTGTTTGAATTCACTGTAATTCCCATACATTTCTTTCCAAGATTATTATAGAACACTTTGTATTTCCAGAGAATAATAAATAATTTCACCCAAATCAAAATCTGAATATGTGTACAACAGTATAAATGATTTCTGCTCAAATATTATTGCAGGTATAACTAATTTTTCTAGGAAACAAGATTATGTAAAAAAACTAAGACACAAAAGAATAACCTGGATGAGGGACAAAAGTTCATCTGTTGAAAAATCTTAGTTACAATTAAAAGATCTGTTACTAAAATTATAATAAAGAACATAGTAAACACAATGTTTTTGACTCAGACCAAGATAAATATGTTTACTTCTATTGATAATGATCCTAAAATTAAACCCACACTCATAGAGAAAATATTAGCTCTGTAGTTTTTTCAGAATTAAAAAAATCAATGATTCTGGTCAGGTGGACAATGAATTTGATTTTGGACAAAGTCAGCTACAAAATACAATTTTACATAACTCATAGCATGTAATAAAAAAACTCTAACAAGCAATGCAAATTAAATATACATAACACTTTGAAATTTTGACAATCTGTAGAAATGTAAAAATGTAAACCTAAAATGTGTTTTTCATTAATTAAATTTGGCTTATTAATTAATTTTTTATTAATGATTTTTAATGTTTGTTTATCACTGATTGTCCATAATTGTACAATCCACAAAATCTATGATCAAATGTCCAGCAAGCAATCTGTCCTGTGATTAAACAGTCCTGTGATCAACTGGTTATGATTAATCATCCTATGATCAAAAGAATTATGATCAAATGTCTGTAAATCCTCCTTGTGCACCTCTAAATGAAGGTAATGGAGGCATAATTATGGGTCTTTCTTGGAAGGCATGGCAAGATAATTGTACATGATTCCCAGGGATTCCCAATATTTTTAAATGGGTCCTTAAAGAAAAATTTGAACCAAGATGCAGGTTATCACTTTTGAACAGAAAATCCAGTGTCCATCATTTTTGTCATTCACATTACATATATGATACAGAATTCCATGTCATAAAATAAGTGTTACATCTTGGACAAGACTTTCCAAAAAAAATTTTTTTATGTTGCCCATGTTAGTTAATTTGAAACACTTGATTAGGGGTAAATATTTTTCCATATGAATATAGTTCCTCAGGGTTGTTCAATTAAAATATACTTGGTGACCCAGGGCATCCACTTTTGATGTGGAGTATTCACCCACAGATGCAATTTTTAAAAATGTTTTTACATGAACTCTTAATTGATTGGAATACCCTGGCAAACATTTTTTATAAAGTGCCTTCCCTGGGTAGCATATATGTTTAAATGGAACAGCCATTATGCTTTTGTGTAAAAAAAAATAACTTGTGTTTTGTTCAGAAAAAAGATCAAGCAAGACAGCATTGGATCTTTGTCATATAATATTTATTGAAGATATTCAACTGATGCTGTGATTGTGTGATAACAGAGAAACCAAAAGAACCAATCTTACTATATTGAACATTAAGATCGATTTGTCAAATTCTGTAATTATTAATTTGTGTGGGGTGATAACAGGATGCCAGTTTTACTTTTTTCATCAAAGATTATGAAATGCATTAGAGAACTGTCCCAAAGAATAATCATCGACTTGAAAGAAATTGACAATCTTTTTTCCATCCTTTTTTGCAGTTTTAATGGGTTCATGTTTTTAATTTAGGTAGATTGAAATTTTATGTTCTTGTTAAATCCATGAAAGGATTTTTCTTTCCCATTGTCATTTTTGGTATCACACAGTCTCATTACATCATCATCATCATCATCATCATCATCATCATTAATCCCTTAACCTAAGAGGTCGTTGGGGCACCACAGTTGACTTTACAACCAATTCTCTCCATCTTTCCCTGTTCTCTACTGCCCTTTGGGAATCTCCAAATCCCATACCTGTCCACTCTTTAATGTTGTCTTCGCACCTCTTTTTCTGTCTGCCTCTTCTTCTGCACCATTGTACTGTGCCTTGTAAGATTGTTTTTGCCAGTCCAGATATCTTGAGACATGACCGTACCACTTCAGTTGTGCATTTTTACTGTGGTCAAGAGGTCTTCATAGGATCCGATGGTTCATTGGATCCTGTTGTGGACTTCTTTGTTGGTTACATGGTCAGTGTATGAGATGCCTAAGATCTTGCAGTAGCATCTCATTTCAAAGGTTTGAATCCTTCTTTGTAGATCTGATGTGAGCGTGTGAGTATGACACTTTGTCAGCATTTAAATTCATTGTTTGGGGAAGGGGTCCAATCGTTTATATAAAAAAATGATTCTTCTGGAGCCCAGTTACATTGTAATTTGTGCAGACTTTGGGCCTCTGAGGGAAACCCACAACCCAGAATCCCAAAATGGTTGAGTTCCTGAGACAAAACAAAAAAGACTTGCAGGATAGGTGTCATCTTAAGATACCTGTAATATTATAAAGCATAAGAAATAACACAGAAGATTGCTCAGTCTTCTTTAAAAACTGAATTCGGCAAATTGTTTTTCCAGGTCACAAAATGCAGTGGCTTTGGATAGTACTCAGAAGCGGTTGTCTGTGAGCTTTTCTGGTAATGACCTGGATGGAGACTTTGCCACATCTATAAAATCTACAGAAAGTTCTGAAGGGGACACTTACCTGGACTCAGATGATGAGCATGATGCTCTACTCCTTACAAAACAAAATCAAGAAGATGAAGAGGAGAAAGATTGGTAAGAAATATTCATTTCCAACAAAGCTGGAATTGCAACAAAAATTAGAAAAAAACATAAGCGCTGGGTAAAGAATCATCTAAGAAAATACATATTCAAGCTGCAGTACATTTTTTTGTTTCATTATGCTGCCACTGTGGTAGCAGAAGGATGACATTGATTTGCTGCTGTCCAATTGTAAATACATACTGAAACAATTTTAGCATGGTAGCACAAAAACCCTTGGACTTAGAGCCATCCAGTTGTACACACTTTATTCATCATGTGCCCACTGCAACAACAGATAGGGGTACATTGCTTTGCTGCTGTTTGCCTGTCAGTCAGTTCTGACATTTGATTTAGCACATGACAGTATCGCAAAAACTATTTGAGATATGGTCATGAGTAAATAACATTGGTTAGATTTTCAGGCTATTGCAATATTTTACAAATTGTGTTGGGGCATAGATAAACTATTGGGGAAAATCCCCTTATTGGCACTATTAAACTAAACCCACTTGATGTTGACAAATCAAATTTGGTAAGCATATTTGTATTCACGTATAGATGAACTGATTAGATTTCAGATCATTACATGCATTTTTCATTTTGTGCACTTTTTTTGAATTTTTGGACTTTACTATTAAATTTTTTTTAAAAAAAAACCTTGTTAGCACGGTCTGTCAAAAAACCACATGAAGTTGGCATTTAAATGAAATTTGTTTTGTGTGTTTGTGTAAATTGATCACCTGATCAGAATTTCATGCAACTGTAGCAATTATTTTTACATTTTTGGGACTTGGACAGTTTTGGACTGCAGTGGGGGCATCTTTGCTTCACAAACACAAATCATTTCATTTTGGATATTGTATTTTTATATTGGACAGAAAAGGATCAAAACAAAAAAGTATGATTTGAATTACACCACCATCTACACTACATTTGTTCTACTCCCTAAAAAGAAGAATTGTGTCAAATTTGATAGTTTTACAGAAAATCAAGACAGATTACTGAAATTTCAGAAAAGAGTATCTAGAGTTATTCTTGATGCTGATTTAAATACACCTTTAACAAATCTTTTTAAAACTCAAAAGTGGCATTTCAGCAGAGAACTCAGTTTCAAAAGGGTTTACTAGTCTATAAATCCTTACATGGCTTGGTTCCTGATTTTCTTAAATAACTTTAAATTTGTTGAAAATGTACATATGTATGCACTAAGATCCACCTCAAACAACAATTTATATTTACTTAAACCAAATTCAGAGTTTTGTAAGATGGGTTGGTTTTGCCTTTTCTGGAGCCAAACTGTAGAAATGCATACCACCTCTTGTAAAGTCAGTGGCCTCATGACAAGCTTTTAAAAAGCTTCTTAGTCAACATCTGCAGAAACAATCATTTGTTTGATTTTGTTTAATACAGTACTAGTACTCTTTAAAACATTGTTATATCATGTACTCACCTATAATGTTATACACATGTTTGCTACTTCTCTTTGTATGAATCTTGTACATACTCATCCTTAAAGCCTTGTGCATATTTTATTGTAGAAGTAGATCAGATATCTGGATTTTGATAGAGTTTATTGTCTAAAGATACGTCATCATGTAAAAATGGTGCATGATGTAT